>JNEV01001577.1:0-131685 GCA_000697495.1 Saksenaea oblongispora B3353 | reverse complement strand
TGATAACTGTGAAATACATTATGAATGCTGTTCGTCAGACACATGTCATATGTACAAGCTCTGTCTCGATTAACAGATGGTACTAAATATATCCTCTCAAACTTGTTTCTGATTCTGTGTTCTCCGATTTTTTCTATTTGCAGAATAACCGAAGAGAAAAATATCATAACGGAAAACATAATGCATAGAATGAAAATCAACTATAACAAGATGTAAAAATAATCTTTTGAGACGATGGCCAAAGGTTGACATCTACACGTAAACATAAGCAATAGTCAAAGAGATTAAAAGAGCCTTGAAAAGTCACCAATTTCCACCCAATTTAACGAAAAAAGACTTATTAAAACTATGCTATTAGATAGAGTGATATGGATAATGCAAGAGTGCACTGTTTCAGGTAAGTGCAGGAGGAAAACACGAAAAAAATAGTTGCACAATGAGGGTTAACTAATGAGCACCTCGAGCTTCTTATATCGGAACGATCTATTTGTGGCCCGGACTTTTCGGCACTCAGAGTATATTTCGGCCCGCGTGCGACTCAGACTATAAAATACCTCTGGTAATTTCCCTTCTTCAGGGGCAGAAGCTGAAATTACTCAAAAAAAATTAGCAGACTTACTGTGACTTGGCCTGTCACCCGGCCAAATTTTAAGCAGGCGGTTTGTCACTCAGATGACAAAATCTGCAACTCCGACACCTGATACTGGTTTTTGCATGTGACTTTGCGCTGCTTGAATAAATTTTTCGCGCTGACCAATAGAGGACGTTTACGTTGGTTGCGGATCAAATTTGCACTGCCAAACGTTACATTTTTTGCTTCATAAACCAACTGCGCTCTCCGCCAAGAAAATAGGAACCCCGACAGTTGTTATCGTATAAAAAGGTGGGATGATGGGTTTAAAGGAAGCTCATCGTTTTGAAAATGTATAATTTATGTGATTACATGGAAGCTGAAGATGCTTCATTAAGTATGAATGATAGTACAATCTTTGACGTTGACATGTCTGAGGATGATGAACCAAATGAATGGACAGAATTACCTCGTTCAGATGCAGCCATTTTGAATGAAGGATGGCAGGAAAATGTCAGTCATATAGATGATACCTTTGTGTGTATGCGTGCTCTGGTAGGCGCAGGATCATCCATTGATGACAATCAACAGGATGGTTTAGCAAAACTTGTGCACTTTCCAAACAGGCCGTGCATACAGGATGAGTGTGGACAGGCGACTAAAGCTAGAGCAAGAGGATCATACAGACGATATACCCCACAGCAAATAGAAAAGCTGTTTGAGTTAGTGGTTGAAGAAGGACGAACAGCAAAGGAAGCAGCGCTTATCACAGGCATAAATGTCCGGACTGCTCAACATTATATCAAAACGTACAATCGAGATGAAGAAAGACGTCTACCTGGGGTTCAGAGGAAGCCTCGTACTAGATGTTATGGTAAGCTAACTGAAGCTCACTCCCAGTTCCTTGTAGATTACGTTGATAGAAATCCAACTGCTATCCTGATTGATATAAAGAGAAGCCTGTGTGAAGCGTTCGAAGGCTTAACTATCTCAGAATCAGCATTGCATAGACATTTAGTCAATAAATGCCGTATAACTTTGAAAAAGTTGGAAAAACTTCCTGCAGCAAGGAATTCTGACTGGGTGATAGCTTTGCGAAAGGAGAAAGTTGAAAAGTGGGAAAAGATGCAAGATTTGGACTTCACTAAGAATTGTGTTTTTATCGATGAAGCTGGTTTCAACTTGCATACCCAAAGAAATTTTGGTCGTTCTTTGAAAGGAACACCAGCCAAAGGTACTGTACCAACTGGAAAGGGGGTTATGATCACTATATTAGGTGCCATATCTGAGGCTGGAGTGATAGATATATCGTTGAGAAAGCCTCAGGCTGCAACTGTGTCCAAAAAGAGAAAGCTTAACGGAAAAGAGGAAAAGGCAGTTCACGGTCGGATTGGAACACGAACGGAACATTTCTTGTCTTATATATCCAATGTAATGGACGTGCTGGATAAACATGATATGAAAGGACATTATATCGTGATGGACAATGCTCCAATACATACACCAATAGCTGTTCGCGAGCTGATTGAGGGCAGAGGCTATAAATGTCTGTACTTACCGCCATATTCTCCGTTTCTAAATCCTATCGAAGAATTCTGGTCGAAGGTAAAGGCATGTATCAGGAGAAATGCACTGAAAGCTGATGATAGACTTACGGATCGGATCTGTGATTCAGTAAATAGAGTGACCAGAGCAGACTGCGAAGCTTGGATCAAGCATTCAGTGTCATTCTTTCCTCGCTGTAAGAACGAAGAAAGAAATCTCTGAAGCAAGATTTGCAAACACGTAAATCCCTGCTAATTGTCGTAACGAAACCTACTAATATACGCAGAAAGATCTGTTTTCTCATCCTGAACAATCCTTTAAACCCTATTAATCTGGAACATCTCGTAGTTATTGTATTCGTCCATATTTATCAACGACATTCCTTGACTCGATTTTAATATTGCAAAATCGTTGTGTAAACTCCAATTTCCTTTGTATTACGGTATAACGATAGAAGAAACAACTTTATGCGCAGAAGGCAACAATTTCAAGTGTAACCTAAGTCTTTGCTATTATGCTACTCAACAAACCGCCTCATATATAGCAGTACAGCTAGTACTTCTGAAGTAAATAACGTATCGATACTATAAGAAGAAGATGCTTTCAATTGGAGGGGACACGCGTGATGGTTTAAAATGGAGTTCGGAGATACAAAGTGCATTGTTCTGCAGTCTCAGCATGCCTATTGTTGCGCAGTAGTTTGACAACATTCTTTCTTTCACACTTGTACTCACCCTCCATAGATCACTGATCAATGTCTGATTCCTCTGCTATGGGCAGCCAATTCAATCTTTTCTGCCTCGTCAACGGTGAACCTTTGTCGAGCGCATTTCCTGTTGATATTCAAAAGACAGCTACAGTGGGCCATCTCAAAGATGCTATCAAGGACAAAAAGTCGAACGAATTCAAATACATTGATGCGGACAAACTCATACTCTGGCGTGTGGAGATTCCAGAGGATAAACAAGATTCTACTATTACAGTTGATGAACTCGACGTGAAGGAAGAATTGACACGTCCCAGGAAAACCATAACGGCACTGTTTCCAACACCGCCTAATGATCTGACATACATCATGGTTCAGCAACCTCCGCCAGGTAAGGCTTTGTTTATTTGATCAATACGGAAAGACCATTGTGGCAATATCTCATTCACGCATGGACTATTCTAATACTTTTTTAGAGTTGAAAAGACGTCATGATGAAGACTACGAGATGCCAAGCCTCAAACATTTCAAGCCTAACGGCACAGTGATGAAGGGAATCCGAAAATATGTCTATTACGCTGATCAAACAAAGAGCAACGAGTCTCTTATTGACATGATACAAAGCGGTCAATTTGTACGGGTGTTTGGGGCCAGGGCCTCTGGGAAATCCTCGCGTATCATGGATGCTATAGATACGCTTACGAAGGGCGGCTTTGAATGTATATAGTAAGTGATTTATTTCTCCAATCTAAGAGTGTTTCGTACGAGTAACTGGGTAATACCTTTCGAAACAGTGTTGACTTCCAGGGTATTAATACAACTAGCGCAGAAACCTTTTGGACTACTCTTAGCCAAGACTTGAGTATCTTTCGGATTCCAATCGAGTTTAATAACAGCAGGGGCTTTTTAGATGCTTTTTCTGCTCACCACAACAGATGGGACCGTCCGGTGGTTATCTTCTTCGATGAATTCGATAAACTCCATCGGGATGATTCAGCTGACGCTTGCTCTTCTGTGCTGGAGATAATCCGTCTTATCAGAAACAATCCGTACAACACGGGAGAACTCCAGAAATACGTTATCCATTCGATTGTTTCTATTGGCACCTATGCTATTCTCATGTTAAACCAAACTCAACAAGCATTGTCGCCATTCAATGTCAGTGACAACTTTCAAAATAAAAGTCTTTCGAAGGACCAGGTGCTCGAACTCTATCACGAATTTGCAAACGATCGCAGGATGACTATCGATGATGGAGTCATTGAAGATATCTTCCTAAAGACGAATGGGTAAGCGATTACCGATTGTACTGTTAGATCTCGGGTTAGCTGAAATTCTAATCTCTTTTTTATCATAGACATGCGGGATTGGTGAATATTTGTGGTGTTGCAATCGAGGAATACCTTGTAAATCTACCAGACGATAGACTAGTTGGCTTCAATCATTGGGGATATGTCCAAAATATGCTCCTCTCTAGAATGAAACGATATGGAACGTTCCAAAGATTAGTTAGAGATCTCAAAAGGGAAATCAGAGCAGCAAGTTTCTGTCTTAGCCTACTATCGATCACACTATCTTGGCAACCTAAGTAACGTGATCAAGAATGGCAATCACCATCTCGGAGAGTATCTCGCAGCTCTAGGCGTACTACAACCGGAAGCAAACGGCTTTAAAATTGCATCACCTCTAATGGACTCTTTTGTTCGGCAGATTGTCATTCCAGATGCATATCCTGATGCTCCGAAATCTGCTCCTCCAACGAGATCCGATGCTTTGCTGGATATAGTGGAAGTTATCAAATCTACTCTCCCATAATTTGACAAGGATTTAATAGCTCGGGCGCATCGACTTTCACACAAGCTGGCACCTGTCTGCGTGAACGACCGTCGAGTCCAGTCCGTACCTCGAGAGAGCGTATATGACTCCGAAATGATAAGAATCTTGACCAATTGGCTCTCTTTGCAGAATGGCTATCAGATCATTGGCCAATATCATGTTGGCAGGGTATTTTGCGATATGGTGATCAGAGATGAAAACCACGGGCTTTCATCTGTACTAGAGTTCGTGGTGACCGAAACCGTTCAACAGATCCAGCGACATATTGAACGAACAGTCAGCTATAAAAATCTTATTGGAGCAAACGAAGGGTGGGTGATCCATTTCACAAGGCAAGACAGTTACTTCCAGAACCCACACTGGCCAGCGGAGGAGATATTAGATGCAGGCGTCTATATGATGCACGTTTGGCATGATGAAAACTTTACAGATGTCCGATTGAGCGCCAAATGGAAGGATTTAGAGGGTCGTACGATCATAATTGAAGATCAGCGCGTAATTTGAACTGCTGTAATTTGACTCTTGCTTGTAATTATATTTCTCTTCCCGTATTCCCCGCCAGCAAATTATCCCTTTCTTTTTGCAATAATATCTTATCTACATTTACAGCAATATAGCGTCTTCGTGGATACTTTTAATTAATATTTAGCTCTTTCTATCAACAGGAAAGCTGTAATGATGTTAATTCAATATAGGAACGGTGTCTTTCCTATAGCGTCTTATCAGTGCCCGCTACGCCGTAGAATGACTCATAGGAGTGTCTCCAGTAACTCTTCTATCGCAGATATCGTTGATAGAAACGATTAAGTTAAATTTCCATTGTTGTCGAGAGGGCAGAATCGATTGTTATGCTTTTCTGCAGACACCATCAATAAGCGCAGAGACAACGTCTGGTTGTACTTATACATCTATGCAGAAATGCTAGTCTATATCCATTACTTGCACTGCTGATAGATACAAGGTGGTGGCCACTGTAAGGATGACTTGGATAGGGATCTCTCGAGAGAAGTTAACTTCAAGCAGCTGGTAATAAGAGTCATAGAACCCGTTTTGCGTTCAGAATAAATGAAATGCTCCAGTAAAAAAACTGTTTTATAGGAAATAAATTTCATCACCAATCAATAGAGAAAGACGGATAGCGTATAAGCGTCCCTCTAGCTTTCTATGCTGTATCAAGTTGAAAGTAGCAAAAACTTCCAACATACCCGATTGAATCACGTAATGCAGAAAGATGTTCTCTTCGGCGCAAAATTGATCCCCAGCCAGCGCAAACTTATCCTATTGGTCAACGCAAAAACTTTTTCAAGCAGCGCAAAGCCACATGCAAAAACAGTAATTGTTTCCTTATCATTCTCTCGGTATTGAAAACCCCACCGCCCTTTAGAAGTTGTAGTTAACGATGCAACTTATAAAACGAATGTCTACAAGATTCCGTATGCGCATGTATATGAACCAGCATCCATTTTTAATGGAGTCATTGGAATAGATATCAACAGCTGAGCTTGGTGCTACCAACAAAGTATTTACTTCTACAAAGCAGCCTTTGTATGAGGAGTTTATGGGCTCTGATGCTGTCTCTGCCTAAAGAAGTCATAGATGTTATTCATAATTAAACCATATGACCACTCTTTTGTACTTTTGCTTTATTGTTATCTGCCCTAACGTTTATGACCTGAAAGCCTTTTTTCTTTTTTCTTTTTTTTTTTGGACAACAACAATTTTGAGCATTTCGCTCACTTTTCTTCTCAGCTTCCCATCATCTTTTAAATGGCAAGAATTACTTTGTAAAAAAAAAAGAAAAGAAAAGGAGCGAAACCACTTAATGAATCATTTATATTCAAGAGGTGCGCAAGCGGGCAGGTGAATGACAATCTTTGTTCGTCATATTCCTTACGTGATGGCCTTTGCTTCACGTAAGTGTTTATTATCTACGAAACCTTTCAATACCGAAATACGTGTGGAATATCTTTCTTCACGAATACATACATGTAGAGACACTTCCCATGGTCCAGGATAAATTCAGCAAGATGAATTTAATTTAAGGTAGAAATACAATGCTTGTTTATCTTCACTTTTTGATATTGAGATTAAATACAAATCTTCTATTCATACTTTAGTATAATACAATGTCATTATTTTCCTCTTTAGATGGTATATGAAGATTTTACCCAAACAAACGTGAGGGCAGCATAACGAAGAAAGTAGTCGCCATGGCATCTTTGGTTGAGTGGCGCTTACTTTCATTCTCCGAAGTGAAAGCTTCGAACCACAGCTCATATCGGGAGGGTGACTGTTTGCCGTTGAACGCGAAAAATAAAATAAAAAGCGGTGGGCTAGGTGATCAGTTTTCATCACTGACAGTCATTCAAAGCACGCCATGTCGCAGGATAATATACTGTTCACCGACCTTTTCGAGATCAAGGATATTGATCCCAAGGGAAAGCGCTTCGACAGAGGTACAACGAAAATGCTGTTCTTTGAATTTTTTATTAATTCTGCAACGAAAAAGTGTCTCGCCTGATCGCCCGTTCAGAAAACTACGAAATGGACTTGACGCTCGATTATAATACGGAACTTTATCCGCTTGAAGTGGGAGACAAGTTTTCCCTTGTACTTGCATCATCACTCTCTCTAGAACCCACTTCAGCGTCAGCATCCGCTGGCAGTGGTCCCGCCGCAGAAAAGAAAAAGGAAAGCTGGCGAGAGCGTGCTCCTGGTGAGCGCGATTTGAGTGACGAATACGAGTACGTTATGCACGGTAAAGTCTACCGATATGAAGACTCTACAAGCGGTTCTGGAGCAACTATGATGACTGCTGGACAGCGAGTGTAAGTGGACAGCTGTCGCTTCCCAGATGATCGGGCTTCTAACATCGTTCCTAGATCGGTCTACGTTTCATACGGTGGACTTTTGATGTGTTTGGAGGGTGATTACCGGCATTTACAGAACATTGCTGTCGGCGAAAACCTTTATCTGCTGATGAGAAAGTAGAAACTGCATTTGTTTCTGCTAGCTGCAAGAGGACTTGGAGGTTGTATATACACGTCTTTGAATCATATTACTGTGTTTAGAGGACAGCATTATTTTTTGTCACTACTTTCACGGTACCAATAGATTGCCAACCATTTACTGGGCGTGCTATGTCTACAGTCAGTAGAACCAGACTGAGATCCACGGTTGACATGAACATGTGCTTTCAATAAAACCGGATGGAATACTATTGTAATCAACACAGGAAATAGAATTGATCATAACACCGTGATAGCGTATGAGGAATAGTGCATTTTTCCCGTAAACAAGATGGCACTTTCTTCTTCTTGGAGTCGGACTTCCGTCGACATGCTCAGACAAGGCAATGTGCCTTAAATCATTACATCACGAGGTGTCTCATTATTAGCAATGTTTTGTTTAATAGTAAAGAGAAGTTGCGAAAAGAAAAAAAAATACATAAAAGCAGTATACAAACAAATGCCTTTTTTTTTTTTTTTGTTTTGGTTTCATAGGTGATGCCATATTAGCGATCATGGAGAGCGCCATGCAGAGATTGAAAGATAGAGAGATTGATAGTTAGAAAAGATGGGTACTTTTTGTTTAAATGCTATGGATAACATGAGTCTGGGATAGGCTATAATTAATGAGAACTTTACCCATTAGCCACAAGGACAGAATCAAGAAGGACGCTGCCGACTGTTTCTTGACCTTCCTCTATCGCCAAGTTGGTTCTCGATGGTTGTTGTTGCGGCGACTGCTGCTGCTGTGGTTCATGTGCCTGTTGAGATGGCTGCGACTGGGGACTAGCTTCTGCCAAGGACGTACCCGAGACCGTTGTTCCTGCTTCATGAGGCGCCAGGTGGGCAGCCTTGTGCGTGCGAGGAGGGTTGCCACAACGATCCTTTCCGTAGTTTATCCTAAACCTTTTATACTCTTCCTTTGAGCGGATGCCATCGATCGCTCGCACAGCTGCCGCAATGCTGGTGAAATTGACGAAAGCGCAGTTTTTTTCCTTGAGCGTATTGACGAGTTCAATCTCACCATAGTCAGAAAAGTCCTGCTTCAGCTTTTCCTCAGTTATGGTTTCATCAATATTTCCCAAATAAACGTTGCGTGAACCTCCATTCTGCACGGCGGCGACGACAGCTGGCGGCAAGGCAGATGGCTTTCCCCATCCAACTTTCAAACGACGGTTCTTGATGACAATGCCGTGGTACATGGCTTGATTATAAAAGTGAAGCGCCAGCGCGGGATCGACAAACGCAGCAAACGCAATGTGTTTGTCGGGCATGTACCGGATTTGACTCAAGATACCTCCACGAATGACATTACAGATCTCTTCGCAAGCGGTGTCGGGATGAATGTTGCCGAGGTAAATGGTTCTGTTTGCAAGTCCAGATAAAGAGACGTTGGCCGTGTACAAAGCCGAACCATTTCCAGGCGAGGGAACTGGGTGATTCTGATACGTTTCCATGGCTGCACCTGCATAGGGGTCATAGGATATAGACGGGTACCGGACCTGATATGCCGGGTTCGGATAACTGGCGGACGTATATACATGCTGAGCATTGGCGTTGTGCATCTTTGACTGAGGTGCACACCGGTCCTTGCCATAATTAACTCTTCGCGACGCCCAGGCACTCTCAGTGGGCAACGTATTGACACATTTGACAGCATTCGATGTGCTCAAAAAATGAACAAAGGCAATGTTTTTGTCCTTGATCATCTTGATGTGTTCAATATGTCCAAAACGAGCGAGATTCTCTTGAATCTCCTGTTCCGTCGTGGCTTCGTCCAGCGATCCCAAAAAGACGTTGCGCGTCGCCCCATTTTGCACCGCTAACTGAATATTGTTGTGGATGGAGCTCAACTTACCCCACCCAACCTTAAGTTCTGCACCATTCACACAAAGACGTTTTGTTGTTGCTTCATGGTAGAAATGAGCAGCGGCTGAAGCCTCGACAAAGGTAACAAATACACATTTTTTTTCTGGCAACGGTCTGACCAAGTCGATCGCGCCAGATTTGATGTGGTCCAGTACTTCAGAGACATGGGTATCAGGCGGGATGTTCCCCACATAAATTGTACGTGCGGTCTGATGCTGAGCTGGTTGCAACTGAGGGGAAGGCATGTGAGAATAAGCTGTTGCATTGGAGAATTGTGGCGTTGGAAATGGGGCAAGGGATGGCGATCCCAGCGCGCTATGAACAAACTGTGGGGTAGGTGGACCAGCCTGGCCATTCTGGTACTGGTTCACACTATAGTTCGAACTCCCTGTATACTGCCCAAATGCATTGGATGTTGTCTGCTGAAATGCCACAACGCCACCATTGATTGGGGAGTAGCCACTGCTCATCATTACCTGTCCAGATACTGAAGGTGGGCTAGTGTACTGCCCATACACATCACTGAGAAGCAAGGATAAGTACAGCGCGAGGAAAAAAAATAAACAAAAGGATGCTTACTTATATTGCTGAGGGTATCGAGATTTTTTCAAGCTATCAGATTCTCCAGCATGTTGGATTACGGTGGCCGGGGCAGTTGTAAGAGATGGATGATGGCCCTGTTCGGACGGTGTCATGTTCGTAACGTTGATAAAATCTAATATCAATGAAACTATCGTTCAACAAAAAAACCATCCCTTTTGCTTTTTCTTTTTACCTTTTTGACGGGTAAGGGTCTTGCGCCTTGTTGGGACAAAACGATGATTGGTATGAGGTGTGAAAGAGACGAGCGCGCCGCTTCTCGTTCACAGCGGATCTGCGACGATCGATATGTAGCTTTTAGCGTATGTATCGAGAATAAGACAAGACTAAAAGAAATGACTTACAGATGAGGTTCGGAAGGAGGGGTAGGTATTAGGAGAATCGAAGGTTGCCCGTGTAAAAAAAAAAAAGGCAGTATAATGAGCGAAGCGTAGAACTAGTCTTCTTCCCCTGGTCAGATCAGAAAAAAAGTATCGATTCCTCCTTGTCTAGGGTGTAAGAGGATTCACTACGTTTTAAAGGAAGGAAGGAAAGGAAAATATCAAGGTCCAATGAGGACAGGTACTGTTCATCACACAAGACCCTCACTTTTTGGGAACTTCGGACGTTGAGGGCAAAAAAGTTTAAAACTCAGTCACCACTTTCAGTTTTGGGAACACGGTGCCTGACTCGATCCTCAGTAATGCGCGAATTAGGCAGATTCGTAAAGACTTTTAGCCTACCATTACATTTGCTTGTAATTTTTTTGCATAATGTATACAACCTTAGACCAATTCAGTCATGTCAGTGATCGGTCCCGGAAAAATGCACGTGGACCATGTCTATATGCCATCAGATAGAAGCAGCGCCATTGAATGGCGTGTACGAATTGAGTCATTGTCCGAAACGAAATCTAGCTTCCCCGACCCGGAAAGAGACAACGAAGCTTTTCGTTTTATTAATACATCCTTTTCCCAAAAGTAATGCCGTTCTCCGAACAAGAACTACTGACGTTCAGCCTGAAACTTAACCGCCAGCCAAGAAATGAAAGTAAAGTGGCCAAGCTAACTTTAACGAGCCACTATCTTCGTAAAAGTCGTGATAGCTATTGATAGACATGTATCCACAGGTGGGAGATCATTATAGTATAGTGGATAATGCTCATATCTATCAGTTCTGGAGTATAGTGAAGTCAGCGCAGAAAAAATAAGTCCGAGAACCATTGGGCTGGAGAAGTATCGAAGTATTCTGGTAATTTAATGAAAGGATGACAATAAAGAATATTTATACCAGTAGTGCTTGAGTGACAGAAGAGGAATGATTTGGAATAAGATGAATCATTTGAGTTGCAATATAAAGTCATCCTGATATACTGGCATACTTATTTTAAAAAAAACCTCGACTAAAATACGTTGTCGTAGGGATATATTTTGTACTCAAGCATAATTTTTCATAGTGTAATCCGTCAAAATATAGTGGTTATATCAAAGGTGAACAAAACATAAATAACCTCGAAGACGCAGTAGTACTGAAACTTTAAATGAAGAAATTTATATTTGCAAGTAACATCACCATCATTTACCGCGATATCTAGCAATTAATTCTTTTTTCTTACTAGCTTGTCTCCACTTAAGAAGTAAATATGCTTGTACTTACTTCTTTCGGGAGTATTCACGAACTGTCATACTTCATCCTAGCACATACTCAGTTTGTAAATAGTGCGTGTTATGCCGCAACCGACTACTTTGTGCGTATTTACGTCTTGTGACACTTGATTCGTGCCAATGAAAAATCAATTTACAATCACTAAATGTGAATTCCCAGTTTAGTGAAAGGGGGAATATGTGTTAGCTTAAAATGAATCATAGTTCTGGAACAAGTTCCTTTTGCTTCAAATTTTGCTTCACAATATTCCAGTTCATGAGAGAGAATATATTGTCATTTTTTTTCTCTGTACTCTTCAAAACCAGGCTTAATCATGTAGAACATTATTTGACTGGAGTATGGAGGAAGTCCTCGTCACTGTGATTTAAACATAACGGCTTTTGTAAGGTTTACCACCCCTTAGATTACTTCAGGTTATCAGCAACGCGTAACCCTCTATACCAAGTACTTTCGGATATCCACTCTCAGTATACCCGTCCAACAGTGCCATCTATTTAATAAAAAGTTGGAGACACATTTAGTGCATAAAACCAATTTGCTACGGATGGATGGGATTCGTATGTGACTCAAATCTACTCTGAGTTTCAATGGTTGACCACGATTGATTGGACAGGATTTCACCTTAACTTTTTATTTTGGAAGATATGGTACTCCTCATTTATTACTAAGGAGTTCTTTTAAGTCTTTCGTCACTTTGTATTAAAACAGTATAGATGTCTATAACGTATCAGATATAAGCAGTATTATAGCTTATGTGTATTAGAGCATATCTTTTGAAAGGGAGAGTCAACTTCAATGCTGTTTTCTTGCGATGCACCTTCTCACAGAGCTTTTTATGTTGGAGTCTCCTCTTCTTCAGACATTATCATAGCATGTTTAAGTTCCTTGCTCATAGCATCTTCTTTTTTAAGATCACAATAGCATCCTTTCTCATTTCTCTATCATATCACTATATGGTCTGTGTAGGCGTCACAAGCTGCGGACAAGACGTTGAAAGTCTTCGAGGATATACATGATTAAGGAGATCGAGCTCTATACGTCATCTAGTGCGGAACTAAGTTCATGTAGGTGTAATATGATTACTGTCACTGTTGGGAAATTTATGATGTTAGTTTACTTTCTTCACTAATGTAATATTTTTTACAACCTGATTGTTCAATTCTTAATCTTCCTTCCATCACTCGTATCGTCACGTCTACCAATAGCAACATCCACCTTTGGATATAGTAAATAATGGGTTGGCGTATCAATAGGAATTTTGCTTTTTTGCCGCTTGTGATGAAAGAATGGCCCTATTTGACGTGTTAAAGTAACGGAATGATATTCTGTCTGGAGTCTTTCCTTTGATTGTCGTTTACCCAGACGTATTAGAATGTTCCATTTTCCCAAACTGTGCTTTAAGTTAGGGCGTCAGCGTGACCCCTAGTGTAGTTGACCCGATCTGTTGACCCATAACCATAAGCCTGGAATATATCTGGCACTAAAGTAAACAAACAGCCTCCATTTTTCGATTTCCCTTTACAAATCGAATGCACATGAATAATGTAAGTTATATAAAGTGATAGAACTACGACGGATTCAGAATATTTAAGGCGTTGGTGATACAAAAAACAGACATGGTCGTTGAAGTAGACCTCCGCATCGATACAATAGCAGGAATGTTTCAACAACTATTTCTCAAAGCATTGACTGTCTGCCAATCCAATTGCCAATTACAATATACGAAACAGACCATAGCTTCTCTTCCACATGATCACTAGTAGAAATTTGGATTTTAGCGTTGAAACTCGTTGCTTTGTTTTCTTAAATTGATAAATTGCGAGACATCTTTGTGCCTTTACCTTTTGCATTATCTCCCATATCTGATTGAAACGCAGTCATAATACCATCTTCTTACAATAAACACTCCCATTCCTTTCTCTCGCGTCTTGAACTGGGCTATTTTTCTAGATCATGTCTGTTTATTTGCTCGCACTTCTATGTTACAGAGGTATCGCTATAGTAATGAGAGAGTACGCTGTTGTACATTATTTAATTACAGAAATGTCTGGATGGCTAATCAACAACGTATCAAGGACACTTGTAACAAACATACGATGATTTTGACAAAATTCAAACTTTTACAACGATATCTAGCTAACTGTCCCTAACAAACTGTCAGCTTGGGTGTTATCTATCCAACTTCCATTCTTAAATACAGATTGGTTCAAACAAGGGAAGCCCTCACTGATATATTTGTAGCACCTATCTATTTTCTTTTATAGTATAAAATTGACTCTTCATAAACACTAAGTTTGTTTAGAATAGCGTAAAATTCTATTCAATAAACAATATATACTTACGGAAAGATAAAGTTGGCAAGCAAACAAAAAAATATTATATATAACGGCAGTATATTAAATTGCCGGTGAACCAACCTATTCAGTATCATGACACGAGACAATTCAAATGACTTTAATGATAATGACTCATGGATTGAAATTGACGCGCCGTTCAATGTAAGCTTGGCTCAAAATTTTGAAGCAAGTCGATAAACCTTTCCATCAAGGATCCGTATGATGATTGGGCAGATGTTTTACAGGATCCTGTCCAAGATTTCCTTGTGGATGGGAGCCCAGAAGAACTTGATCAAACGTATCAGGCACAGGCTGAAGGTTCAGCACGCAATTCCGACTTTTATTTTGACCCAACCGATCTGCGATATGACTCTTTTGAAAGCTCAGCAGAAGAAAAGAGCGACCACCACCACCATCACCACCATCATAGTAGCAGTACGCACCACCATCATCATAGCTCCTCTAGTACATACTACTATTATTATGCTACAGATACGGAGGCTTATAATAGCTACACGTTTGCTACTTCAGGCAAAACATATGCGGTCACTCCTATTCGTACTACCTCAGAAACAATAGCCTCGACCAGTAGTGTCAGTACATCGAGCAGTACTAGTACATCAAGCGCTATCAGGAGCGCCGATCCTCTCACAAATCCTCTAGCCCCTACTTCTATTAAGGATATAGCTGCATCGCCCGTACTATCCATTATGCCATCTATCCTCGTGTCTACAGTATATGCGTATGACAACCAACCACCACCTTACCCCAGTGTTGACTTTAATATGTATGAACAAGATCTCGGCGGTCTAGGCCAGATTGGCATATTCACCAATGACGTCTCTCTCATCCACCCTAATTCACCTGTATGCTCAGCGCTGTTTGTCATATTTCTATTTGCCTTCATGTCGTCTTTACGCCCTTAACACGACATTGTACGGGATTTCATTTGTTAGTTTATGCCAAAAATAAACATTTGTTCTTTACAGCCTATCAATAACAGCCTGCAACTCGGTCTCTGAGTAAACCTTAAAATTATGCTCCTTTGTCACAGACGCCAACTGAACGTTAGTTTTGTTCAACTTTTCTTCCATCACCGATTTAAGCACAGTCAACGATAATGTTTCGGCTTCTTGCAGTGTCATAGACTTGTGTAACTTCGATTTAGCTTCTCAGGCATTCAGTTTGCAATCTCCCTACCTTGTGGTATTCATTTTGCAATTCTGTTTGTGCACCTTCAGATCCAGATCCAATTGCTTTTGCTTGATAACTCATGAATGTTCCCGAAGGATCCGCATGGTACCTATCAGTATATCAGCACACTCTTACAAGAATAAGAGACAAGTTTCTGCAAAAAACTTACAACTGTGGTCCTTTTTCATCCACACCGGCAATCAACAGCGCAACACCAAAAGGTCGACTCTATATAGGCGTAAGAAGATCCAGATTTACAGAGCACTTGTAAGAAACGCTACCATAATAGATTCTTCGCCTTCAGCACCTTCACCAAATCTTAATGCTAAATCGCAAACGCTTTGAGTTACGCTCTCGACCTTCAACGGTTCGTCGTACGTAAATCGATGATTCTAACCGATAAAGAAACAAAAACCCGATCAGAAAACCTATCTTCAGCATTGTTTGGGTGCTTTCTGTACCTGAGCAGCCACTCGAGCATGTTCAATCATCGTTCGAGCATCAGCTGTCATACCACTGACGGCACATCCCAAGTGTTCGTCGATTTCCATAATTTTCTCGATGGAGCTAGCTTCCAAAAGTGGTGATGATACGCGTTTCTCTACTGCAAGAACAACACCTTCTGATGTCTGGATACCGATAGCTGTGGTGCCTAACTGTAGTCTGCGGTTAAAGAAGAATCGCCCACCCATGGTAAATGCAGTACCTTGATGGCTTCAATTGCGTATTCGACTTGGAAAAGACGACCTTCAGGTGAAAAGGTATTCACACCACGATCATATTCAGAGCGCGTTAAGAACATGGTATAAGCAGGAAGATGTGAAAGAGTAGTGGGGAAAGCTTGGGTTCGGAGAACGCGTCAGCATGTCTGAAATGAGGTGACTGCTCTTTGTTGGCATCATCTTCTGACCCAAATTTCCGTTTGGTGGGATCCAATGGTGAATTATGGACATCACGGTGAACAGTTTTGCTCTAATGTTTGGGATAGCCAATCGAAAGGGTTTGGTTACCAATAGTAGTCGCGAAGTCTTTAGCAAACATATCATTGGTCTATACAGTACTGATGAACGAAATAGAGGAACAGGTGCTTAATAATTAAATACTCTAAAACTCGGATTCGTCCGATGGGTGATGATCGTACCCGACGGTATCATGAACCTTACGCCATACACCTTCTGAGAAGTAGAAGCCATAGTCATCCGTCGGACCAATGTTTCGCGTACTTTGATCAAAAGATGTACGGTGCCTAAATCTTATACTGCAATTTGTACCACGAGTCCCCTATCACTGCCGTACCTTGAAATTGCGACTGATAGGACGCAGCATCTGCTTACAAAAGTGACTTTCGGCATTAAAAACGCTATGTGAGATAAAGTTAGTTGTTGTGATACTGCTAGTGTTTTTTTCCTTTTATTGCGAACGAACTTCTTGGGCAGTGTTCTTACGGCGTACATCCGTCTTCAGGAGTAATCGTTATAATAAATGATACATAAATAGCTTGCCTAACCGGTTTTAACAAAACAAAACCACCATCTCTATGTTATATTACTATGTAGCAAAATGCAACATGAAAATATTCATCTAGTTCATTGTAGAGGGTCTCTTGTAGACACGTTCACATTGATCCGTAAAGGCCGTCATCATCAAATCTGCGACTTTGTGGAAAAAGGCATTACCTGCCTGTGCATGTAGGGGCGATGCGAACTCGAATTTGATATCAAAGTCTACACGACATAGAGGCGCAGCACCTGACTGTGTGCTCCGCTTTGACCCTGGAACATGGGGTGTGATCGTCCAGGTTGTGACCATCTGTTTGAAAATGGATGCATCGGCGGCTACAGCCTACGTCTATAGTTTAATTTGCTACTCGAACATACCTTAGCCTGTTACCTTGACAAGACGTGGTTCCTCCAACGTAACTTCAGACATGTATTTTTCTTGGAACATGCCAAACCCAACTTCTAGTTCTGCTTTCTGTATTGTAAGGTTTGGACGGACTTTTGTTGAAGTGTGTACTTGAGAACGGGTACAAAAGGGTAAAAATGTATGGTAGTTATTCACATTTGAAATAATTTCGTATGCCTCCTGCTGCGAACAGCTATAAATCGCGTTGGTTTGCCTCTTCGTTTATGCAGTGGCGTTCGTCACCTACTTTAACAGTTTACTTTCGCTATGACTCTTCTCATTCAAGCTTCGTAGAGAAAAGAACGAGCGATGGTTGGCAAATGTGTAGAATGATGACCGTTGGCATGGTAAACGTCGTGTTAGCAATCGTAAGGAACTCATGTACACAAGAAATAACAGGGTCGAGAAAAAGGAGGTGGCGTCGAGATTCAAAGCCACGAGGTTATAGTGACACAAAATGCTGCAGAGCTTCTGCGTTTGGTCCCGGGCGATTTTTTTTATTTCCCTCTTCTTCTTCATCCCCTCTCTTCATTGTTCATCGAGGCATGTTCTTGGCAGGAAAAAAACAAAATGACTTTTATGTTGAGCTTTACGAAGATCGTTTCTACTATGCCGGCGAAATCATTCGAGGTGAATGTCCCATTCCGTTTTTTTTGTTCGTTGTTTCTTATATCGGCTATTTGGAACAGGCGACGTTGTACTTGATTTAGCCAAGCCCACGAAGACGAATCATGTTAGAATTACGCTTACAGGCGAGATACAATCGGAATCGAGCACACTTCAACTGTTTTCTCGAACCTTGTACCTGGCCAATCCCCCTGACGATGAAAAATCCCACGTTTTGGAAGCACAGACTCACCGTTTTCCATTCGAATTCACGATTCCTCGTGATGATGGTGAGCTTCCTAGTAGTACACAGGTAAAATACAATATAGCTCCGACCTTCTTGTGTCCTCACGTCATCTCCTCCCACAGTTGCCAAATTTAGGCGGCGTTAAGTACACTTTGTGGGCATTGCACGATAAACCATTCGTCCCCGATTCCTTATCACCACAGACAAGAAAAGAGGTTTCCATTCTGGAGAGAATTGACGTCACTTTACCTGAATACTCCATGAAAGGCAATTTTAATGAGCAGATCGCGTTAGTGGGGTCAGACGATCCACGGAAAGTGCGTGTTTCTATGACGGTTCCAAAATTTGGCATTGTCCGAGGCAAGGTTGCAATTGTGTTACGCATGTTTGGGCTGATGTTATGATGGCAGGTGATATTTTGCCGGTGGCTATCCAAATCAAGCATTACTTCGATTTAATAAGGGAAAAAGGAATCAAGGTGCAGTTGATTAGACGATGTTATTTTGGAAAGACTAGGTTTGTATATGGATGTAGCATTGTGATCATCTCATCCATTCCCTATATAGAGGTCAACTTTCAGAAAAGAAGGTTATTAAGGAAAACACTGTGGATATCAACATCACCGGTCCCGAAGACTTCTCCCAGACCTCCATCACGAAACTACGGATTCCGACTACGACACCACCAACTATCGGTGATAGTGGAAAAATTGTTAGCATCGAATACTGGATTCGTGCCGAGATAAATCTAAACGATCCATTGCCAGACAATCCCGAGTTGGAACATCCGAAGAACATCGTGTATATGGAAGCAAACATTGTTGTCGGAACATTCCCGAAGCCCGAGCTTGCCATTGACGATGAAGACGAAGATGAGATGTTTTCGCAAGTGGTGCAATCCATGAATGCTCTGGATTTAGAGGATGAAACACAAAGAGAGCTTGTGGAAGAAGAGAAGCTTCCTGTTGAGGCCGAGGAACCACAAGAAGTAGCAGGCAATGTGGAAGTCAGCCCAGACCACTCCGAAAATGCAAGCCACGTGGAGCAGGCTCAACCCAGCGATCTGAAATCTCATCATTCCAGAAATAGTTCCGTTTCCAAGAACTCCGTTTTTTCTAATGTTCATGCTGATCCACCCTCCGTCGCGTCTCCCCCACCAGCCCCTTCACCATCCAAATCATTTCAAGAATCCGCGTCGCATGTGGCTATGCCTCATATTGGCGATTACATCTCACAACACCCTCCTCAAGTTCCTCCAAAACCACCAAAACAAGATGATGCATCTTCGTTCGACAGCCGTCTTGGCCCTTCGTATCCCTACCATGATCAGGGGATACAAGGCGATGTAAACAACAACTATATACCTTCTTTCCCCATGCCCATGCCCATGCCACAGCATCAACCTTCATTTTCCACCTCAACGCCTTACTTAAGACCTTGTCCTTCCCCAACGTTTCCCGTGACAGGATCTCCTGGCTCAGCTCACAATTATCCCATGGGATACTATCCATCACCCGTTATGTCTGAAAGGCCACCACCCCCATCCCCTGGTTATGGAAATTCTGAAGGTATGCCTAATCCAGACAGTTATTGGATTCCATCTACAGGTGGGTATCCTCTTCCAAGTCAGTCAACACAGTCGTATCCTCCACCTTGGCCATAGAATTCTATGCAAATACATTAATATACCAGGTTAAAGAGAAACTGGGCAGTTAGACTTTCGAAAAATGGGCCACGAAAAGAGGTTGACCAGTCAGGGCATGCTTAT
This sequence comes from Saksenaea oblongispora B3353, assembly GCA_000697495.1. Taxonomy (NCBI): domain Eukaryota; kingdom Fungi; phylum Mucoromycota; class Mucoromycetes; order Mucorales; family Saksenaeaceae; genus Saksenaea; species Saksenaea oblongispora. The sequence continues at coordinate 111,851 of JNEV01001577.1, read as the reverse complement.
TAAGAAAATCGGTGTCACATTGCTTCAAAATCATACGACTTCTTTTTTTTCCTCTTCGTTGTTTCTATCAGGAGATCCCTGTCTTTGTGACTTTCTTTTTTTGATCTGATTATTCGTAGTTATGCATCGTACGTCTGATCTATCTATTCTACATAGTTTACACTTTCTAGGATGGATCAGTAAGTATATTTAAAGCAATGAACTTGATATTATTGTCGAATGGCTCTGGAACAGGACCAACCTGAGGTTGTTTATGTTCCGGATGAAAGAATTGGATAATTGTACCGGGGCAAATCTACCCGACAACTCCGCGGTGTAACCATCATCCGTTGATTTGTTTAAAAATGTTGGCCCTTGTTGTTGTTTCCTTTTCCCCTACACTTTTCCTCTTTACGAAACAACCATGAGAGTTATCACCGAAACAGATAAAGATAATGCTGCCGCCTACAGTATGAAGGGTTTCTACAGGGGTATGGCACAGTGGGGTGCTGTTGGCCTGGCTGTTTCTGGCATTCTTTACTCATTTTCCCCTTGGTACCGCAAGACGCAAACTGTAAACAAGGTAAATATATAAGAATGGGTATACCAGAATAGCAAATAGTAAACTAAAAGTGATGATGGTTTTAGTTTTATATTGTTATGTGTTTCGCCATGGGTGGTGCAGCACACAAATCCGATCGATACATGGTCCAGTTTGAACGTCGCGGTCGTGCTGAATTATTGAATGAGGCTGTTCGAAAGAGAGAAGAGATCTTGTATGGCGATGTTACGGAGGAAACCAAGAAGGTGCTATTGAACGAAGCATAAATACAGTTCTTACACTACACACCTCGACCGATCCAAACAAAAAGAATGCGCACACAACAAAAGAAAGATCAACCACCATGAATATAATAACCTGTTTTTGTCCTTTTTCACCATGTATACACTACCGCCGATAAAATTCCTTACCGACTTTACCGAAAAAGACCATTTTCCTTTTAGGAATAAAATTGAATAAACCGTAAAAGGGAATTGACTTAACGTGCTTTATCGTATATATTTCGTTTTTCTTGGTTTCTTTTTCACACACTTCTTGTCTTTTTTGTTTCATTATGACATCGCTCAAATTTCTAACCTTCAATGTTCGTCATGACCATAATCCAGACTCTCAGCAACAGCCATTTGCGGCTGCGCCTCAAGACCCTAGTTTGAAACATGAGCAGGCTTGGTCCATTCGCAAGTGGAAAGTCGCGGATATTGTCTTGTTGTACGAACCGGATATCGTAGGCTTCCAAGTAAAGCATTTCCGAAGTTTCCCATTTGCATGTCCGACTTAATACATGTGTAGGAAACGTACTTTCATCAAGTGACGGATCTTGAAAGTCTCTTGGAAGACTATGACTGGGTTGGCGTTGGACGAGACGATGGAGAGCAAAAAGGCGAATACTGCCCTGTATTCTACAAAAGGTACTCACTGTCGAACGCGACCGTATGCACTGACCAGAAGAATAGAGATAAGCTCACAGTGGAAAACACGAAAGCCATTTGGTTATCTGAGGTTAGAGAAAGAGAGATACAGCAGTGACTAAGCATTAACGTTATCCATCGTAGACACCAGAGGTTGCCGGTACCATCGGTTGGGACGCGAGAGATGTCCGCATTGCCACGCAAGTTGAGTAAGTCATACATGTACTTGGAAGAAGCTTGTCCTAATTTATCTTAAAAAGATTTAAGCGAAAGCAGGATGACCAAGTGTTTACTGTTTTCAACACCCATTTTGATCACTGGGGAGCCGAATCCCGCCAGGGTGCTGCATCATTGATACTGGAACGGTTAAAGCAGCTGGATCACACGGTTTTCCTTATAGGAGATCTGAACTCAACCGAAGATGATCCTGCGTATTTGAAGTTGACATCCGCCCGTTACCATGAACGCAAGGATGCAAATCACACTTTCCACAACCTGCAAGAACTAAACGATAAGGTCGCAGCTAGATACGCACGGAGGACTGGGCAGCCGGTACGCACAGGAGATAACAGCATTACGTTACCCACACACCGTGTTGTCCGCCTTCCCTTGGTTCACCAGCAGCAACAGGAGGAAGAAAAACAAGAGAACTCTTCGTTCTTGGATGCACGCTATGAGCTTATCACGCAGGCGAAGGACGGTAAAGGCCTCAGCGGACCCTATGGATATGGTGACACTTTCACCAGTTTTGGTGTGGGTGAAGACGCGGAGAAGGCACCACTCCGTTTCGACTACGTGTTGTATCACTCAACTGCACCTGTGAAGGTCCTTCAATTTGGCGTGCTGTGTAACCAGTATGACGATGGGTTTTATATTAGTGACCATCGCCCTGTGATTGCCAAGCTAGCCTGGTGAAGTAGGAGAAAAAATATGTCAATTTTAGTTTAGTTGGTATGGCTATAATCTAAAAACTCATAAGAGGGGTATGCTGAGTCCCTCTGGGATATACAATTAATGTGGCAAGAAAGAGACCGATAGTGATGCCTGCAGTGAAAACGAAATCAGAATGCGTAAAACGAATCTTTTAACTTAGCTTACCAATGGATGATTCGATCATCGCTAAAGCAAATCCAGCTCCTTGGGTACCGTATCCCGAAGTGGTTCCGAAGAGACCAAGTGCGGCCTTAATACCTTTTAGAAAAATATGAGCCATCCAGTCGTACACATACAAAAATTCCTTGAGACTAACCTAATATGCTTGGTACGAGATAAAAGATCTAAAGACGCTAGTTACTTTTTTTTTCTCATGCACGCTAATGGTGACTTACACCCAAGATAACAGCATCCACTGACATTGTGCCAGTGCACTTTGTTAACAAGTTGCCGACTAAGCCAACGCCAAATGCTGGAACTACTTGCAAAATTTGCGAGGGAGCTTTAGCTGCACATGCCAACGAATAGTTGATCGCGTATGAGATAATGCCGACCGAAATCATGACTGGCCAACGGTGAGCGCGGGCTCGCAAGAAAACACAGTAAGCCAAGCCAAACAAAGGTACAAGTAGGAAGTTCCACCATTGCGATTCGTTGGCCACACAAGTCGATGCGTTCTCTGCGATTTTACATTCCGTAGACTGCTCTACCACAGATGGATCGATCGTGTTGTATAGCTCGGCACCCATACTGATACCATAACCAAGCAGAAACGAATATAGAATAGCGTATACCATGCGTACCACACCGCTCACTAGTTGGCGTGATACCAACTCCACAATTGCCACAGCCATCGGATAACCAGGTAGAATTACAATAAATGCAGAAAATGCAATCGGTGTAAAACAGAAATGATATCGTCCCAATGCTGTAGGTCCGTTTTTTTAGTCCGGTAGAAATAGATAATGATAATTTACCTTCAGCTACAAGGCCTATAAGAACACAGACTGATATCTCCCATATCGGTTGAAAACTCTGGAGATGATCGGAAAAAGTTTCGTACATGGAAAATACCACTTAAAACGGCGTAACACGTTTTAGTTTGCATAATGTACAGTGGACATACTAAACTTACTAGCAAGGGCTGCTGAAACGCCGCCTTCTTTCCATCGACCTCCAAAGAACATAACACATCCAGTAAAACTCGCCAGAGCATATACGAAAGGTTTTAACCAACGTGGGTAGAGCGGAGGCTGGTTCATAACCTCATCGATAAATTCCAATGCTTCGTCAACTGATACTTCTCCATGGGACACTAGTTTCTCCAATCGGTAAATTTCGCTCAGTTTGTACATTTCAAATGTTTGCGCTTGTCGGATAAAGTGTGTCTCAGTTGTATGAGTCGTCTGATCAAAGAAGGTCAAAAACATGACATTCGGCATGTAAACGTATTCAGCGTCAACGCCCAGCGTGCGTGACACTTGTCGCATGGCGTATTCGATACGATGTGCTGGACACCCATACAGCATCAATGACTTCCCCAATTTCCGGAGAAATTCCTGTTTTTGCAAAATATTGGCAATCTCAAAAGTAATCCGAATTCGCTCGTCCAGTGTAATAGGTTCAAATTGTGAAGCTGTGGTGAATACGCTATCTACAGAGTTTCTTCGTGAAACACCGTGCGCTCCCTTCTTTTTGCGCTTATCCAAGCGTGGCACAACATGTTGGGTTGATGTCATGGTAGAGAGCCAACTGGAAGACCGATTTCCTAAAGTAGGTCGCTTGTTCGAGTCATCTAAAGAGAGACTAGACATCGAAAATCGTTTATGCTTTGATTGCTATTCATGAATGATCGACTGAGTCTTCTCTGTTGCTGCTGTTTTGTAGTTAGTCAAACCTTTTTCTTCGCTTCTGGGCTTGTTCTTCTTTGTCTTCTTTGTGCTTCCAGTCTCATAAGACTGGCTAAAACGCTTCCTCCATAAGGAGCGTCAATTCCTTCGGTACGGGTCTCCGTTTCACCATAACGTTCAGAGGCGCTTTCAGTAACACTGGTTCGTGAAGGTTGTCTTCGTACACTGAGCATGCGGTTAACCAGAGCTGCCGATTCAGCAACGTGGTCTTGGAAACGAATATGTCTATTTTTGATATCTGCTTGATCCAAGGCCGCTTCTACCAGGGTGTTATCTGAATTTCGATGAGTTATCGATGGTTGTGCTTCGGGGTCATCTGGTGTCTCTGTTTTAATTTCTTCCACGTAAATATTTTCTTGATTAGAAGAGCTCAGATGAATTTCTGGTAAACTAGAACCAGAGTGGCTTCTGAGTAGTCTTGGGGTAGTAGCAATGCTATCATTGGAATCCATTAAAAAAAATAATAAAAAGGAAGAAAAGCGGAAAAAGACGGTGAGTATTCGATCGGCATCAAAAATCTGCTTTGGGTTCGAGACTTGGGATTTGTGATGGTTTTACCCAACCGGAAAATTTCAATTTCCATTAGAGTTGCCACTAAAAAAGACGTGCATTGATCAGAAAGTTGATGGCGTTGTATATTGAATTCCGACAGAAAAAACCTATTACATTACTGCCAGAGAATCTCAGAATCGGGAAAATACTTTTGATAGGCTATGTGGAATTAGTTTTAAGGTGATGTGCAGAAAGTAACGCCCCAGCCGATGCAGGAGTAACATTGAATAAACATGGATCAGTGATAAAAAGCTGTTGCACAATCAAGCAAACACCACTCAAAAATCAACGGGTGACACGACTTTCCTTCATCCGATATACTATCGGATTTCGTTTCCATTTTTGAACACAGAAAAAGGCGCTCAGAAAAAATTAGTCATGAAACATGCAAAACAAGAATAGAGATGAAAAAAAATATCCACTTTATTCAGAGAAATGCTTAATATCTTGTATGTCCTTCTCCTTTAACTTCAATTATACGCTTTATCCTTCGTGGCATGGCTCTCTACGAGCGTTTCTAAGGTTACGATTTTTTTTTTTTGTTTTTGATCCTTCGTAAGATCAATGGAGTTGAAATCTGAGCCATGAGCTGGACCCTTCTAGCAAAAATAGATTGGCGTTTCTGACAACGTTCGCCAACCGTACGAAACACACGAATCCCAGCATTACTGCAGCTCTGAATCATGTATCGAGATTCATCTGATTAGACGACATCAAGTCCTTATTACTAGGTTTGTTATATTCTTGTTGGTCCAATTTACGATTGCTAGGTCACGCAATCAACATGTTCGATTCGAATGTGAGCAGCGGATTTGTTACAAAAATCACGCAGGACACAATATCCCTTTTACAGTATTCTTCCTTCAGTACTGACCGCTGTGTTTAAACTTCATTAATAAAAGGGGCTGTTCTCGGAAAGGTTATTAATGAAGATGCTCATTTGCAGTGCAGGAGATCACTATGGACGAATTTACTGTAGATCTGCTTCGATAAGGGTCACACAGAGCCATTAACTATTTCGTCTGCTTCGTCACATACTGTATTTCCCGTAGTGAGTCCTGAAAGCCAGTCATACACGCTTGGTCACTGACCCTATCCTCTGGATCCCAATAAGACGAGGTGATCATAGTCGTTGCACGCGGGACACTAAGCGACAACCGTGGCATTGTTGTCACTGACCCAACCAAACAAAGCTCCGCAGAAACTACGCGTCCAATAAATAAAATTGTCCGCTATCATAAAGATTACCGCAACAGTCATCTCCATTTTGAAGTACGTGAAATCACTTGCTAACCGCAGCATCATGGGCATACTATGCTTAGTTTGTGCTACATCCTCGGACACTCTACGTGACGCTTTCTAAAAACGAAGTTGGTTCTGGATCAGGCTATAAGAATAACAGAAAAAGCTATGTTTACAATTACCGACATTTATTCCTTCGCATCTGAGGAAGGTGTTCGGAAAATCCCCAAAGCAAAGTTATTTCCCATATCGGGATATGCTTAACGCCTATTTTGGTCGAATCAAAAGAAAGCAAACATCCAATTGGTCTTTCAACAATTAAGGAAAAAATAACGGCTGATGGCGGCCATGAAAAGAAGGTGGATTACAAAAGAAAAGTTTAATATAACCGTTATCGTTGAATTTGCAAACAGATTAACTTAGTGGTAAGCTAGAAAAGCTGATATCTCGGTATAGTACCATATAAATCATACTTTATACGTATGTATGAACTGAGAATTATCAAATTGAGAAGCATATTATTATTATGCAAGATTAGAGTACTGTTTGCAACATCGGTTTCGGATGGAATGATTGGGGTACAACCGATGAATGGTACCGAATTTTCGTTCTCTGGAGCTACCAATCTAATAGAACAGCAAAGGTTGTCATGTTGAAATAATCTATATTTCTTTACTCGAAAAACATACCAGCATAGTGAGAACTCGATTGATTGAAAGGATCCATCGTCTGGGCAATCAACACACTCTAATTTTGGTCCTGTATGCGAAAGCAATAGGCTACATTGTCCACTGCAATATGTACCAAGCTCTTTAATATTTCACTACAGAAAATATCCAACGATTTTGCGTCTGCTGTATCAAAAATCCCATCAATTCCCACAGTGCTCCCGCCGCTTTCTCGGTTAGGTCCAGTAGAATGGCTATTCACCGAACGACTACTGATATGATGGCGTTCTATAATAGGTTCACGGTGATAGTGAGCCTTCCCTTTTTGGATCAAAGAGAAATATAAGAAAAATTGGAGACTAAGGTTTGTTTAGGAAGTGTGCATCATTTATACAAAGGATAGGAAGTGATAATATCTGCGTTTAAAGAAAAAGGAAAGAAAGAAAGGTAAACTTACCTGTTATCAGATATATCCGTCAAGTTTTCAATATTTTCTTCTCTTCCTATTTAGCAGATAAAGGTGTATTTGGCTAACTCTATACAGCTCAAAACCTAGCGCTCTTCTTGAGGCATCCTTGCAAATGGCGTTGTTCACATCCTCACACATACAATCTGGGGAACGTAGTTGCACTGATTGTCAACGTACAAAGAAAAAAATGATAACAACGGCATGGGCGAGGCGATCAAGTAACTTCTTGACATAGCTTAAAAGCTCCATTCATATCTACTGTCGGAGTAAATGTAGCTCACACTATCGGGACTAGGGATGTTATCTTCACTATTATTTAACGGACGATAAACAGCAAGAGATACTGGCGAACAAATGAATGATTAACTTTATCAACCGTATTAAAAGGGGTTCTGACAATTGATTGGCTCTTTTAGCTAACTGATTGGACAGCATTATTCGATCTCTCTCTTTTCGGAAGGTGCAGTCATTTTTGTGTTCCCAAGTGTGATATTCGTTCTGGAGAGGGTTGATCCTCTTCTCCGATCAAACTGGTACAGCTTACCTTGGCAAGACAACAGTGGCTGAACGCAAGGCCTTGGCATAGTATGTTTACAATAAGGCTGCGAAAAACACATCCGAAGAAATCAAGTGGCCTAGCTCTGTGCCCCACTCAAAGGAACGTGAAGAGTCGATCCAAGACTTTATAACTACCTTCCGCTTGGGCCGCGACCCACAACTGAAACGAAACTGGATGCATACCCCGAAAAGTATATTCCGTGAATGTACATTATATTGCAGAGAACGGAGAAAAAGGTGTTTATCCAAGAAGAAGCTCCACAGAAATACGTGAGTACCGCGTTTGTTCGACGTAACGTTGTAGAGGTAATGTTACCTGATATATTTGCCTGTATTAGCATTAACATAATCCAGTTGGTTGATGCGAATGATTTATCCAAGAAACTTCGATCAAGTTTAACTCATTCAGTGAGATCTGCTATACGTCAGCGACAAGAGGTGGAGTTGCCCAAAAATTTCCAACGAAATCTTCCAGATAAAGAGTGGAAAGCTGTTCAAGACTTTGTTCAAGACACTATCTCTGCAATTAAAAGTGACAATTTTTGTTCACTCAAGTATACAGATCCGCGCGGATGTGGCCGATTCTCGCTGTTACCTGTATACACCTTCCAGTGTCGACATATAACTATCGATTTTCAAACTTTGGGAAAGTTGCTGAGCATTGCGACCATACCGCATGAGAAAACAGTACCAACCGCATCAGATGCAAGGTGAATTTACTTTGATTTGTTTGAAATGAGGAAGATAGGATATGCAACAATCGAAAGTCTAGAAATAGAAATATCAGTATTCTGGTGCGTGCGTATGTGTAAGGAATATATTCAGTTTTGATCAACTATTCCTTTAAGGGACAAAATCAATACAGACGGCCTGGATGTTGAGTTTTTCTTCAAACGTCCAAAACGCAAAGCATCAACTAAACCGCTGACTGCCCAAGATTTGAAAAACGTGGCAGAAGACGCTGTCATCTTGGGAGTACTCGGCCCCGCCTTTCCAACGGCCTGAGGTCATTTATACATGTCCGGAAACGAAAATGTCGGACGTTCCTTAACAGGGAAACCTGTTAAATATTAAAGTCATAGCTAATTTTGTTCTTTTTTTTACAAGACTTTTTCATAATCTTCTATAGAAACTGCGGAGATTTCAAAATAGTCAAAGGTATTCTGCCGGCGGTAAATGACGGGAAAGAAAGATTCTGACGAGATAACGGGACTCTGCTTCAACCTGCTGGTCATGTTCCATAGTCCCACTAAAAAGATATTCATCCAGACCACGTTCCACACTGAGGATGAAGTAGAAATACGTCATTCTGATAAGAAATTAGCCGGTAATTTGTTTGGTGTTGTATATTTTAAGACCAGATAAAGCTCCTTGTTCTTCATAAGCAGCTATTCAGCTAGATGCTCTTCTTCTATAAGGTAATTTGAAATTCTCTAGATGGATATTTAAAGCATATTCTTGCAGTCTCTCTTCACTTACATAGAGAGACCGCATATCAAGACCAGGAAACTATCGTTTCTTCTTTTTCTATAGGCAGGTCTACATTGATACATCAAGTAAAATAGCGGAATTATCGTGAAGTCTGGAGTGACTGGATAAGTTTAGCAACTCCTTGCTGCACAGAAATAACTATTCGAGAAGTTTACATGCTTGTACTTCATGCTGCTTTCACTGTAGGCCCGTGATATCCATATTTGCGATTATACTTTGGGAGATACCTATTACGAAAGGCCCTCGCCACTTTATTTGCAATCTACCTTTCGTAGCAGCATGATCTTAGTTTTGCAGTAACACTCACGACTACCAAACAGTTAACGGTTCTTTGCGTTGTTATACAAAAGGATGGGAAGGTACGACAAAAGACAAGAAAGAAAAGAAAACATCAGCTGAGAAAAAAAAATGGTAGGACATAGGTCCATAGATCAGTGAGATTGAGACTGATAACAAGGCTTATTTATTGTCTGAAAATTAAATAAAGGGCAGCTTCTAATTAACAGCATATCATGATGGAATGCTCGGTACTGTTATCCTTCAGCTCTTGGTCTGACACATATCATTAATTCAGAAAGAATACCAGATTATATCAAGAAATGGATAGTATGTCGGTTCGACGTTACAGATGAAAAGGTGGATGACAAGGGTGAATCTCATGATGATGTTCACATGTGTCATTCCAACCATGAGTAACGAATGCGATGAATGGTAACAATACTATTGTCTCACACGCCTGCGGTGTGAGCAGAATACGGCTAACCTATAATAGACTTGGGATGAGGTCCAAGTTAAGCAATTTAAGCTTTTGTGTAAGGAACTTTGTAATACAGGGCTTCTCCTCTTTGTTTACAGGTAGCCATTAATATCTTTGCGCGGTTGGCTAAAACGTTTTGCGGGAGGTGTATATCATTTCTGCGTTGGAAGTAGTACATTTTTGCGTCGGATTAAAGTGGCTCTGGATAACATGGGTTTACGCAATGGTTTGGTTCATTGTTTTTCACATAAGGAAATGTTCCACCTAGAAAAAGGGACCTTATTTAAAAGAGAAGACCGCTCTTTTTTTCTTCTTTGACTCTGTTTCTTTAAAGCATCCCGGTAAGGATGTCGATCTATTCGTAAACACAATTATTCATGTCTTCTTGTCTGTTATTTAGCCTGCATAACCTCTGTCCCGAACCGTCTCGGCTGCTTTGGTGTTTAACACTCCTCACTTAAGTAAGTGAATTTTGCCCTCTGCAGTGCTATCAAATCACTGACCATCGTTGCCAGATTTCTTTGCACATCGCCTCCACCCGCCAGGGTGCGGGGTGGACCCCCACATTCATGTGGGATTATTTTTGAGCAAGTGAATTGACACTTGAGTATTATTCCATTTACTAACCATGGATGTCTTTTTATGCTGCTTAAATAAATTTTGAGTCTATGGGGGGGGCAAAGTTGATGTAAGTAAAACATGAGATTGTTGCCGATCTATGTACTAATGAGCGTAAATTGAATCCTTGATTAGCGCAAAGTTGGCTACTCCATAGACGCAAGATTTGTTATAGAGTAGCGTAAAAAGCCATTCAATAAACAGTGATTAGAGAAAAATAAAAGAATAAAATTACGCAGTACGTATCTACTTCAAAGTTACACACCACAAAATGATATACGCTATCGGTGATCTATCAGTGGTTTCAAGCAAATGAAAAGATCTCCCATAACAGGAAGTACCAGCGCATGGCTTTGACTTGACTGTTCCTGGGAGACAACGTGGCTTGCGAGTCCGTACGACATCGGGATGTCGGGGTGAGGAAATCGAAACAGAACGCAATCTGCGTTTTCTTTTAAGCAGCGCAAATTCGCATGCACAACTAACTTGTTTTCCATACAACCGAGTGATCGCGTAACCTCAATATCAATACAATCAATCATATAAACAAAACTTTTATTTACTAGCAACTGTAAGTCCAAACAGATTCATTGTTGAATAGCGAAACATTCGTTTCACTCTCTTTTAAGCGTTTCGTTTGATCAGTTAACTTTTTAGCCGGAGTTACAAAAGTGATAAATGAAACCAGGGTTCAACCAATCCTTCTGGGCTTCCTTCTTCCCATTTTATTAACCTATCAGGATGGCCATCCCATCTATCCTCCTGGCCACGATTGCCTGCCTGGGAGCCGTGGTCGCCATATCATTTGAACTTGCATTACGCTATTTTTTCCGAAAACGCGACAAGGTGACATACATCCGTGTCTATAAGATCATCCTGGGTCTTTCTATGGGCGTGAAAACGATTCTTTTTCTCACGTTCTTGGGAAGGTTGGCTCGCTTTGCTTTTATTTTCTTAACTTGTTGCTTGAGCTGACCAAAGACATGACCTAAAAGTATGCAAGATGCATGCTACGTAGCCGGCCGCGTGGCAGAGTTTTTGTTCCATATTGCCATGGTTGCTGGAACCTTGGTCTTGTTGTGTAGAGTGCAAGCGATCATTCCAAATCAAGATCGAAAAAAATTTCGGATCTTCCATGGGTTTTTGGCCGGTCTTCGTATAATCATTGGTATCGTGGACGTTGTGCTCATGCGAGTTGTGGTGGCACCTGATGGAACTTGCGTTCTTACTGTTACCTACTATGTGAGTGTGGATCATTGCGCTTCCCCGATGTTTTCTAACGCTAACAATAATTTTTCCTTTTTGCTTAGTGGGGTCCGGTGTACGGAGTTTATGACACAGCCATTGATCTATATGTCACAGTCATGATCACCTATGTACTTGTTAAGCACATCCGCCGCCTCCAAGAAACACAAATGCGAATCAATGTGACTCTTTATTTTGCTGTTGTTTGCAGCAATGCGATCCGTACATTGGCACTGACCGTTGTCAATTTCGCGTCAGCTATTTTTATCATCATGGTAAAATCCGCAATTCCGATTTGTACTGTTGACGCTAATGGCGGCATTTACGTAGGAGCACGAAGGCGAAATCATTATGTTTTTGTGGCCTCTGATTAATCTTTTCTTTATGGTATTGGTTGGCTATGATGCTGATGTAACCAAAGCCATTCGAAAGTTGCGACACACCTATCGACACTCGATTGCTGCGAATGTTCCCGAAGCAGGAGGACGACCTCCGACAAAACCACCTTCGACTCCAGACATGCACCGATCGTTTGGATTGGGCAGCTTTGAGTATGAACTCAGTTTAATTGATAGCGATCACGAGGAAGATGCCAAACCACGATCCGAAGGGACGCTCAGTTCACAAAGAACAAAAGTACAGTACCAAGCGGAAGCTGGCCTTACGCCCCCACCAAGATCCCACCAAACTATTATCAAGCGCGCGTCAATTAAAGAGATCCTGCATCACGGGAACGAATGACTGTAAATATAACGATAGATATTTATTTTTTCTTACAACAAATTATATTTACTACAACCCAATTTAATACAATAAACGACATTTAGTGATTCTTCTTGATCTGATTTGCATAGTCGGCGTTGATCCGATTTTTAGGTGAGTGACAGTAAGAAACTCCGCATTACGTTTCACGGGAAAAGCCGATTCTTCATTTCAATATCCGACATGATCAAACATGATCCACACTTTTATGAGAAGTCATGAAATTGCATCCATTGAAAGCAAAGATTCGTTATGCCATAAAGTGACTTACCAAACAACTGTATGCTTGCGCAATTTCTCACGTGACAACACTTTGAAAAGAAGAAAAAGACTGCTGAAAGATAGATTTTCCTAAAGCAGAATTTTCCTCTGTTCAAGAACTATAAATATAAAAAGGGTTTTTTTTTCTTTTAGCCACAAGGCAATAGGAGAACTTTACAGCGGGGGCCTAGCGTTGTCTTGAATCTGTAACAAACGATACCTTTCGGGTTGTGTGACCTGAATGTCTGTCTTCTTATGCTTGGAAGTACATTTATTTTGTCCATAGAATGGGGCCGAAGTCTTCAGTACGCAATTGATGAACCAGTTCGCATTTTTACTGAATTTGGCATCGACTTACCACCTCAGTGACTGTAACGTTTTGCAATGACTGACCTCGGATTTCGGAGGATCGCTGTTTCACAAGGATTTGATTGGGTTCAGTCCCGCTGATAGTTCTCCATTCTTTCTCTCTTTTTTTCTTGTGCTTTATCCTTTCAGGCTTCCCTTATACTTTCTTTTTGATTAAAACTGTGGGACCAGCTGTCTGCGTCACTCGGTTCGTTTGTACCACGCATTAAATAGCCAGCTAAGCTAACGCAAGTGTAGCCAACAACAGGAAACAGTACTTGAAAAAGTTTTTGGACGATTGAACCATTGCCAATGATGAAAGGCTTGAAAGGAGTTGTATCCTTTTTCTTTTCCTAATTTTTGCTATTATACAAAGCATACGCCATATTTTTGTTATTCTTAACAATAGTTATTACTAAAAGCTTTCTAGAAACAGACCCCCCACAACAACAACAACAAACGAAAAACAACCTCAGTCTCAGGAATCCCCCATCCATTCCGAACCGAAAGATTCCGCCTTCAAAGGTGTAAGCACACCATCACTATCTCCTAATACAACTACAGCACCGCCCTTGCTTGGACAATCTACCCCGATGACGACAAATAACGGCGGCATGCCAGTCATGAGCGTTGTAACTTCGGAAGACTTGGTATACTCCTCGCGACTTTATACTCCAAACTAACTTTTGTTTGCCATCTAGTCAAAGTCATCTCGTCCCAATGCACATGGCTCGTCGGTTGTGTTTTCGCACAAACCTTCGGAGAGAGATATACCCAAAACAGGAGCGCTAAACCGATTGAAAAATGCATCAAAAGACCAAATCCCCATCAGTAAAGCTCCACGAAGACAGAAGTCCTCTCGATTTTATGTTACCGAGAAAGTCAAACTGGAGAAGTCACCAGGGTTTCACGGTAATTGGAAAGCATGACTGAGAAGAAAGGATGGAGAACTTACACCATATATCCCTTCCATCTCTCCCAAACAAAGAGGTCCCACCGCATCTTCGACAGGATTTGTTTGTGCAAAAAATTCGTCAGTGTACCGTGGTGTTTGATTTCAGCGATGCCTCTTCCGAATTGAGAGAAAAGGAGATCAAACGTCAGACACTACAGGAAATACTGGAATACGTGTCGAGAAATCGCGGAGTGCTGACGGATGCAGTTTATCCCGAAGTAGTCGAAATGGTGATTTTTTTTTAGCTTTTCAACTGTCAGACTGATACATGTACTATTTAGTTTTCTGTCAATCTTTTCCGAACAATTCCTCCGCAAGTGAACCCTGTCGGAGATGCTTTTGACCCCGAAGAAGATGAACCTGTGCTGGAATTGGCATGGCCACATTTGCAGATCGTGTATGAATTCTTCTTACGGTTCTTAGAATCACCCGATTTCAATGTCAATTACGCCAAAAAACACATTGATCAGAGGTTTATTTTGCAGGTACTTGAGACGGAATTAGTAGATCAACATGAAACACTGATCCTCTTCTGGCAGTTGTTGGAGTTGTTTGACAGCGAGGATCCTCGAGAGAGAGATTTCCTAAAAACAACGCTTCATCGTATCTATGGAAAATTCCTCAATCTACGAGCCTTCATACGTCGATCAATCAACAATATCTTCTTCCAATTTATCTATGAAACAGAGCATCATAATGGAGTTTCTGAACTACTGGAGATTCTTGGTAGCATTATCAACGGATTCGCATTACCTCTCAAGGAGGAACACAAGCTGTTCCTCATGCGTGTCCTGATCCCGCTTCACAAAGTTAAACCTCTAGTACTCTATCATCCTCAATTATCTTACTGCGTGGTTCAGTTCTTGGAAAAAGACCCTACCCTGGCACATGAGGTACGAGCTGACCCACGGGAAGCAATGTAGCAGCAACTTGCGGATATAGGTCATGACAAGGCTTTTGAGATACTGGCCAAAGGTTAATAGCCCAAAGGAGGTCATGTTTTTGAACGAATTTGAGGAAATTTTGGATGTCATCGACAGTTATGAGTTTCAGCAGATCATGGTCCCGCTGTTTGTGAAGCTGGGTCAGTGCATTGCAAGTCCGCACTTTCAGGTAATGCATCGTCATTTGTTCAAGAAAAGAAAACTCAAAGCGCTATTCAGGTTGCAGAACGTGCCCTATACTACTGGAACAACGAGTATTTCGTTAGTTTGATGGCGGAAAATATTAATATTCTCATGCCCATCATTTTCCCAACGTTATACAAAACTTCCAAGACCCACTGGAACAAGTAGACAACGACTACATCGTCTTGATATACTCACTGTTGCCTTAGAACGATTCTCGGACTGGTCTACAATGCACTCAAACTATGCATGGACATCGACCCACCTTTGTTCGACGAATGTGCCAACAGGTACAAGCATCAGCGCCAAATGTAGGTACCTGTTGAGCATACCTCTTCGATAATAACACCAGCAACAGGGAACGCAAGAAACAAAAAGAAAGAGAGGATAACTGGAAGGCACTGCAACAAAGGATTGAAATCAATCATCACGTCATGCCATTTGAAACCAGTCAGGCCGTACTAAGCGATTATTCTTTCCCTCCAAAACCTGGTACGTGTTGATTACAGTGTACGCGTACACATCTAACTCAATGCGTTGTCTAGTCTCCGGTCAATGTGACATGGATGACGAAGACGATATTATGACGGAGGAGGAGACCGATGCGGATGATTCGGATAATATCGCAGAAGAACATACAGATGAAATTCATCCCGACATGGTATGTTGAGTTCTTACAAACGTAGCAAACTCATCTGTATTGCCAGCAACAATTTGAACCTGCGCCGCAACAATTCCAGCAATTTAGACGCAAGTCGATTATACCCGTAGATGAAACCGTAAGCACGAAGATGCAAACTGGGATGGGATGTATCTCATTCATACGATTGTGTAGGTGTTTAATGAACTATCCCGTCATGTGAGTCTAGATGAAGTTTTGAACCATGCCCCGGGCTCGTCAACCGATGTCACTATGCAACCCGTTGACGGACCTTCCCATGGACAGTAGAAGAACATATAGAAAAAGAATATTGGAAGCTGTTGGCAGTCGGTCACAGAGCATGTTTAAATAAAAAAAAAATCGGTGGAAAAGCGCTTTAACAAAAAGAACTTTTTTTTGAAAAGCTTCTTAAATACAGTAATACACAACTAAAAGGGATAGGTTAGGGCTTTGCAAACTTTGAACGCTACTCAGCACTAAAATGGAGTAGCCATGAAAATGGAAATAGAATAGCCGCTGTCCCATGATCTAGTCAAGTCAGTTATAGTTCTCCGTAAGCGAGTGTAACAAAGAGGATGAAATGAGCGCCACAACATATGTTTGGTAAGTTTGTTCGTTTGACAGTATTTACGGTTTATCTAGTGTCAAACTCGCCATGATAATGTCGTCTGTAAATATTTGAAGTTCCGGATTTCGCAATGTTAATGACCTGGTAGACCTGATCGTTCCAGTAACTCAACCTCCAAGTCATTTTGTGAGCATAGAATAGTTTAAAAGAGAAGGTTAAAGGAGAAAAAGAGGTTCGTAGTAAACAGAAGTTTACCATTTTAGGTTATCAAGAAATGAGACAAGACTGAAAGAGGCTTTTCGGAGTAAAAAGAGCAAAGGTTCGGTTTAAAGCGTCATTGTCTTTCTTGTTCTCATCCGTTAGGGTCGCACAATGCCACTACGCTTGTATTTGACCTTATCAGCCCACAATGGATTTATTTATTTTTTTGATCCAGCCAATCTTCGTTTCAAATGGCAGTCAGATATAGATTGGGTTCGGTGCAACCCCAGCTAGTGAGGCGGTCAAGTACCAAGTGCTATCGGAATGAGATGTCCCCGAGTTAGAAACTTTAATCCGTTGTTCCACAAACACCGATTCTCTTAAATACCTTTGAGGTAAAGTTTTTTTTTTTTTTTCTTATAACGCAGTACTCCAAAAGTTTACCATACATGCATCATGTAAGATATCAATGTTTATCTTGTAATTAACTTTATCGAAGTCGGCCGCAGAAATACCTTCTGAATGGATACACAGCATTCAACTTGGTGGGAGAAAAGCCAATAAACCAGCAGTAGAAATCAACCAAAATGGATGCGTTTATTACTATCCCGACGATACCTTCCTCTCCATTTCAGATGGACGAACAGGGTCCGCTGATTATATCGGTGAACCACGAACCGATCGTATGGGATTTGCTCCACAACAGCTGCCTTTACCAGGAATGGAGGAATTTAAGCATGCGGCAGAGAAATACGCGAAACAGTTACAAGACAATGAAAAAATGGAAGAGATTCATATTCCACGCCGTTATGTTAGTTGCTTTCAGTCTTGGACACAGTTTTAGATGTAACATGCATTTTCGCAGGTGCTTTTCCCTCCGACAACACTCCGCGCTACTCAGCCATTCAAAGACGCTGTCAATAATGCTTTACAAAAATCAAGCGATGAAAGTAAATTCGCTAATTTACAAACCGTATTTCAAGAGTTTGGATATTACTATCCGTATTGGATCACTACAGGTACGACAATGTACAAAATGTCAAACATATCAACAATTTATTTAGGTGGTAGGCTTTCACATCAGCCTTCCAACGATCTGAAGCAGTACAGAAAAGCACGACCTAGAATACGAAGGATACTGGCTAATAAAATACCCTGGAATGCGGACGGTAACTTTTATATCATATGTTTTGACATACCACTCACAATGTGATTTCTTTTAGGTGGTGACACAAACCTTCTTTCTGAAGGTGCCAACATTGATGAATGGTTTGAAAGCACCTCAAAAGATCAAGTTGTTCTCATGTGTCTTGATATTTACCCAACATACTCGCTACTGGACACCGACATTGTTGCAGAAATAAACAGAATTTACAAAGCATGGTACACAGAAGTACCACCCCCTATCAACTCCCCATCAGCTACCGTTGACAGCTCAACAGGTGTTGTTACTCAGCTTTTGAAGCGATATAAGCGGGTTGGCAATGCAAAAGGAGTCCATTTTGGAGGCTACGTCGCCGAAGAAGATGCTGTTGAACTCATTAATGAGGAGAACTTTGGCAAATTGATGAAAGTCGTGTCTATGGCAGGCAAGCCACGAATTGAATGTGGAGTACGAAGAACTATGCTGGGTGCCAATCCCAGTACACACGCTGTTTTGCATTCCGAGTTTCAGGATGAATCAGCAGAAGCCTCTGGGTTCATGAGAGGCGCCATAGCAGACTATATGGAAAAATACGGCAACTACTTACAACGTGCTACACGCGGGGTAGACTATTTTGTCATGTATGTCACCCATACAGAGGTGAGGAAAGCTAGCTCTATTGTAATATATAATGACATCTTATATCCGCTAGCTAACTCTCCATCGAGACTGCATCAAACCGACACAAAACCTGAAGGATGCTGTCGATGAAGCACTGAAAGCAAGCACCAATCAGCAAAAATACCGAGAATTACAAAAGACGTTTAGTCGTTTTGGATATTATTATCCTTCCGTTATTTGTCTCGGTACGCTTTGTGGCTCATTGTTTTTACATATTCTGAATACCACGATTTTTTAGGTGGAAGGGCAGTGTATACGATAGGTACGAATGACCCTCCGAAAAGCTGGTTCGAAAAAAACGGTGTGGAAGCCATCGATAGAGCATTCAAAAAAGATATTTATTTGCGTGATGAGTCCGAAATCGAAACCATTGGTAAGAAAAAAACAACAACCAAGCAATAAGAGAACGTGACTTTAATAAGTACATTAGGTGGCAGCACAACATTCACTGGTTGCCGAGATTGGATCCATTCGATTAAAGCAAATCAAACACGCATTCAACTCAAAGCATTGAGACCAATATATGAACTACTTGATGAAAAGCAATCTTTGGAAGTCCGGATGATATATGATGGTGCGTGCAGCAGCTTTGGAGTATTCCCAGAATTACCAAATGCCATTCATTTTGACGGGGAAGAAGCCGACGAGCAAGCGATCGCGTTAACGAGAAATGATCCTTTTTCCAGAGCTTTAATGTTCAAGTCAGTTACAAATTCATCGAAGGCAGACCGTATCAGTCGATCCGCCTTGACGAAGATGGACTTTGAAAAATACGTGTTACTTGATTTTGAATCTTATCGCGAACTACCTGGTGGCTATGGATTTCGTGCTGGAGCTGAAGCAGTGTACAGAGAACGACTACAAGGCCGCACAGATGTCCCTGACAAATTAGAAGATACGTACCACGTGGCGTATGTTACATTCGCAGAGGTATGTGACACACATACATCGTCCCATGACAACTGACCCGAAAATTCTGGCCGCCAGCTGCATTTTTATGATGAAGTGATTGAAGCCAGTGAGGGATTTAAAGAAGCAGTGGCATATGCATTGAAAGCTGGTCCAGAGAGTAGTGATAAATACTACGCGTTACAGGACGTTTTTCAACGATATGGATATTACTATCCTTCTTCCATTGCTCTTGGTAAACTTTGAGTTCGGCGTTTGTTTGTAAAATATTTACCTCAAGCCATAGGTGGCAGACTTGTATATAAGGCTAACGAAAAGGACCACAGTAAACAATGTGCATGTCAAGACGATTCCGATGATCCATACGAAACTTCCAGCGCTAGGCTAGATGATGAGGATGATGGGCCAGTACTTCGCGAAATTGATGATATAGATGAGGTCTCTCCGAGGGAAAGCACGGGTTCCAGAGGCCCACCCACAAACAAAGCGGAGTCATCGTCAGAAAAGAAAAACGCAATAATTGAACTTGACAATGATCTTAAACAACATGACCTGTGGGAGGCAATTGGTACGGAATTCATGCTGTATTTGCCATGATACTAAACATGCATTTTATAGGCGGTGATTCTTTTTTGCTTCTTTGGGACGGTGTCAAGAGCTGGATTGATTCGATCGAGTCAAATCAAGCAGTAATCCAGTTTAAGGGGTTAAAGCCACTTTATGAATTATTGGATAAACGCCAGCGCTATCAGATCCAAGAAATTTACGACGATATCATCATGAATGATGATCATATTTGCTATGAGTATTCATTGGCAATCCAAATATGTAGAACAATGATGCAAAAATCCGAAAGTGAATATGCAGATGATGATATGATTCAAGTGACAGTATGTATCAGACTCTCGAAACGGAAGCAGTTCTAAGAAATCATTGCAGACAGAGACATTATTCGAAAATCTTCTGGATACCACATTTACTGATAGTAAGACTGCGATCGAATACTGTCGCAGTACTTGCGATAGCTATGGATTTTCCATTGTTCCAGATCAATCAACAGAAAAGGTACGTTTTGGTCCCTCTCCATGCCGTGTATGGCTGATGAAAACAAAGGTTATTTGCATTTGTTGTTCCCACAACTTTCTTCCAAAAGAACGATCATACAACGCAGAGGAACCATCATCATCAACAAAACAGTGCCCGTGGGGAATCATTCTCTACGAAAGCGAACATTCACAATGGCTGTTTAAAAAGTTTGCAGCTTCCGATCACGCAGTACATGACCATTACTTGACAGCGTCTGATGATGAACATGGCCTTAGCTCGCCAACCATTTTTTCGGCCGATAATTATCCGCGCATGGTTACTATATCTATTGAAATTCTTCCTGAACGCCGTACGTTTTCTATGCATGATTCAAACGCCCATTATGTTAAGTATGGAGATGTCGTCCGTCTACGGTATATACAGCACCTTGATGATGCAACTATATCTGGCGTCCGTATGATAAAAGCGAGTAAGCTTCATATTTATGACGGCGGCCATATGCTGGTGGACGAAAAGTCACCATTTTGGAATAGCTCTCAGAATGATACAGCAGTCGATTATCAATGGTACGGTATGGAAGTATTTAATAACACACATACTCATGTATATTCAGGAAAATTGTACCTGGATTCGATATGCTACCTGACGAAGATAGTGACGAAAGTGACGATAACGAGACGCACGGTAGAATACCGCTACAAGGTGCTCGAGATAACTATGTGAGGAATGGTGATATCATCTTCTTTGAATGTCTACGCACGATTGGTGACAGAAAGCTGTACTTGGACGGTCGTACAGGATGGTTCTGTCTCCGACCAGAAGAACATCGATCGAAATCAATGTATGAAACAGCTGGATGGCACATCAAACCTATCAATGAAGGTGAATTCAAGAAAGACCGAGATTACCGACAGTCTATCGGACTACTGGATCTTAATGTTTCGAAATACATGAAAGTAAAAGCGGATGGAGGAGACAAGGACTATCAATTTTATGCTGGTCATACGTCGATGTATGGTATAAAGGGGTCCAATATTGACGCCGCTGTGGCCGAGAAGTATCTGATGATGGCTGTTGAACAAGGACAAAGTCAAGCTCATTATGAACTTGGAAAATTGTGGTGGAGTATGCGAAAGTACTCTCAAGCTATCGATATGTTCAAGAAAGCAGCACGGATCCCCGTCGTTGAGGCATGCCGAGAGTTAGGTAATCTTTATCACACTGGATTCTCGTCACCAGATCTGGCCAAGCATCTTGCGATTCCTCAAGACCGCAAACAAGCGTTCGTTTATTACTCTATGGGCGGCATTTTTGGTGATCCTACAGCTGCGTTAACAGCTGGTACATACTTGGAGCAAGGTGTTCATGAAGACTTTAAGGTGCAGTACAGGCAGGCATTGCGATGGTATGAATGTGTCAAAAAACGCTACGGTTATCCTCTGGCCGACCTGAAGATTGGAAAACTTAAACACTCATTGGCAGACGAATCGAAAAATCCACAGGAAGTCAACGCACTGCGAAAAGAAGCTTACAAAGCGTTTGAAGCAGCAGCCTTATCTGAACCCTCTGCGAAACTGATGGTCGCGATATATCATTTGTCAGGATGGGGTGACCAGCCACTGAACCCTACGCTTGGTTTCAAGATCCTGCTGAGTCTTGCTGAATCAGGACTCCACGTGGCACTTGCCAGCATAGCACAGTGTTACTCACACGGAGTGGGCGTGGAGAAAAATTTACAGACGGCATCGGCTTTTCTGGATCTAGCACGAAGAATGAACAAAAAATGAACTACACAAAGAATAACATTTGTGTAGTTTTTTGCTTGTCCTGCATGGCGAAATATGTAAATATAGTGCTTTTCCGATTTGTTTGCTAGGAATATTTCTCTGCTTTATACACTTTTCTAGTTGCAATAGTCAGCACATCTAGTAATAAACCAGATAAAAACAAATAAATCTATCCCCACCGCCTTGCCCGCTCTCTTGCTACTGAAATGCCACAAGTCAAACCTAGACTTACGTCTCTCACTTTACCCCGATCAAGCAACTATTAGCTGACTTTACCCAACGCCACCACGATACGCCCTTCCTTGCCAGCATGTAATTCCAGTCTTGACACTCAAACGTTAAGACTGCCAGTACTGGTTAAGCACTATGACTTTCCCCATCGACTCCCGTCGCAGAGTTTTTATCGCAGTCTCAAAGTCATTTTGTACCTTTGTCGCACCTGTCAACAATGATGCTTTGCTCGATTCGGTTTCGGATTGCGTCGGGTCTACTTCACCGATGATAGAAACTGACAAAGAATAACGACGGCATTAGCCTAGAAAATAGTATAAGTATCCTTCATCGAAAACCAAAAATAAATCATCAATCGTCCATCCTGTACTGTAGTAGGTACATATACTTGAATATGTGTTTGTAGGCAGAGATTGTCATGGTAGCGGTTCAGTTGGCCGCGATCGCGGCAGTAGCGGCAAGGCCAAGGCTTCCCACATGGCATAAAACCTAGCCATCAGAAAATGCAGCGACTGCTTTCCCTCTTGTCGTTAATATTCTCATGATTAGGTCAAAGCCTAGTTACTGTCTATAAACCTTCACATTGCTCAGCCCAGGAGAAGTTCTCTCAGGTGGTCTTCGCGGAACTTTCGTATCAGTTTGTTCATATATCCTCTCCTCCACTGTTTATCGGGGATGGAACACTGTGCCCAGAGAGTTTTATCATGGAGAGATCTCCAGGGGCTATACTGTGGGCTGTGGAGGAGGGGTATGAGTAAGGCGAGCAACGAATCGGATCGTTGGTGATAGGTGCGGTATATGAAATCGCATTGTAGAGTGACAGCTCGGATGGACATTAGGAGAAGTCGGGAGAGGTGGCGCATCACAATCATGGATGCTCTGCTACGGGCATCGTAGATTATCCTTAGGCAAGTTGACTGAGCGACACCGACTTACACCTGATGCGACTTTACTTTCCAGAAACATTGTGAATACTCTATTCTTCTACTCCCATAAAAAAAAACTATTCTTGTCTTTATGTTGCACCAATATAATACTCGTGTTGCCATAAACTAGGGTGTTATATTACGTGTCTTTGGATTTCAAGTATTGCCCTATTATTCTCTTTTTTTGTATAAGGCAAAACTGATGTGAACTACGCAGTTATTGCTAAACATAAAGGCAAACATTTTCTGAACCGTGTATATTTGGTATAAACAGTCAGATTAAATAAAAGATCTAACGAGCACGTTCTGAGGGTTACAATAATATGACGCCATGGTCTACTAATTTTGTACAACATTACCATGTCACAGTTGATTTTTTTTTTTTTTGAGTTGGATGAACAAGATGGCTATCCGGTGAAGGTTTCCGTCGCATCAATAATACCTGTACCTCTTATTACTAGACATATCTAACTCTAAAACTAATTAGGAACATTGTTGTTGCTAAAAAAAAAAAAAAAAAAGGGGACGTACTTTACGATGCAGGTTTACATCAAACTCAAATTATTCTGTATGACAGATACTATGTATCAGATCTGCAATATTAGTGCGAAACCAGGAAAAAACGGTATGATCCTCTGGCTTTTTTCTTTTTTTTTTGGCACAAGGAAGACAAGTTAGTTATAGCTCGGTAGATGGTGCTTTCAAAAATATTCATGGTACTTAAGTCTAGATCATCATATAGAACTTTGCATTAAAGACTGTATTAAACGTTTCGGATGTTACATCCATGTTTAATGCTCATACTTTACTAGTTAGAGGAATAAATCCGTATATCTTCATTAGATGCATCTAGTTGCGGCACTATCATCCTGGAGCCATGTTGTATTCATATACAATTTTAATGGGTACTCTTTCATTGCTATGTGAAAGAGACTAATGTACAAGATCCATTTTCTTTATCGCACGTCCAATTCTCAATACTTCTCTATCATGATTTGGTATCTATATGTTAGCCTTCTTCATTTTATTTATTTTGTCTAACAAGCGAGAGTAGATATGCTAATTTAGTGCAATGCTCAAAGTGAAAGCAAAAAATAAAGTTATTTGTAATCCATGTAAACCACTGGCCGTTGGTAGCTAGATCAATCCACATCAGGAAAATGTAGTGTTTTCTTTTTATCTAACCTTACTATTGCTACTTCCATCATTTTTTTAATAATAATAACGTCAACAACTATATTAGGTGTCTTTTATCGGGGTAATTCATATTCGCACAAGGTAGCAAACTGACTTCTTCAGCATACAGTGATCGCATAGCATCATCGGAGCTTCGGGATGGCGCAGGATGATGGCAGACCAATAGCAGAGGGTGAGTGTTACATTTTCACGTAATAAATAAGTTATAGTAGGTCCTTGAGACATAAACAAAAAAGTCAAGAATGCTATATTTATCTATGGAAGGCTACTATTAGTGACAGTGTCCGCAGCATCAACAACTGTTGCTCGCATGGTGTCATTGATTTTGGAACCAGTATTCCTGGATGGATTTAGAAAAAGCGAATGGCAAGGAATCACATTGTATAGTAACCAGTTTTTGTCAATCCTTTGTGTACCTTTCAGGGATCATGGATAACGTCATCTATCATATCAGAAATTTTATGTATTCGTTTTAGCTGATACCGAAATTCTCATGCATTAGACTTATTTCATTCAAAAAATATTATTTTAGCACTTTATGACAGTAATACCTACAGGATGGAAAGGAAAGAATTTAGCGAAATATCAACTCACAAAAAACTAATGTAAGCGCTGGTAACTTGCAGCCAACGCAAGATACATTCCGGCCAACACGGTACTGCATTAAGACTATGGATACATAGTTTGAACCATGACCAAACGCTTGCTTCCATTTTGAATTCTAAGCTTACTTCCACTTGATCACACCTTATATTTTGTACAATCATGCAAAAAAAAAAAAAAAAAAAAAAAAAAAAAGACTGGGCCCGATGCATTATTAGTTCATTTTATAGATTTAAAGTTTAAAGTCTAAGACTGTTTAACTTATTACCAACAGTTTGGATATGTCTTCTTGGTAATTCAACACAGTAAACACACAATACGGTTGCAAAAAAGTATCAGTAGAATCCTTCATTTTAGGAGTGGAACAAAATGGGGTGACAAATCTGAAGCTGAGGTTAACCATCGGCCGAATCCTCGGGTATAATATTCCTTGAGAAGAATGCCAAAAAACTGATATCTAAATAACCATCTATTGAACCGATCATTTAAGAAAGAGTTGATTCTGCTGATAACAAATTTTCTATCTGCATACGCCCTCAGGAGGTAATACGGCGTTGAAACGCACTGATCGAAACGCAGAGATATCCATAGGATCCGTTCTTTTTGTCCAATATACAGGTCTAGTATTTAGTAACTATCACTTTTTTGATGATAAATACATGTCGAACAGCATGTTTATTATGCATATGCTCGCGTCTCTGTTTTATAATGCAGCCACACAGTTGTTTATTCATGCGATACGGCAATCGCGGACATTTGAGCAGTAAATGCATGCTTTCTCAAGAATCAAGATTTTTACCAGACACCCTACATTAGCAGTAAGGGTTACGCATGCATATGGCGGCAGATAGGCCAGAATCATTGAAATGTGCATTATCCATGTACTGCGATAATTAATATCTTACGGCAGAATTAGTGCGGCGGGGCGGAGCAATGGAGTTGTAGACAATGACAGGGAAAGATGATGGCTTTCGGAAAACAGAGGATGTAACCCGTTCATCAATTTACACGGCACGTGCAAATAGTTCAGCCGCATATGCAAGGCACGGCTCTGCCACTGTTCAATACAACATGGCAGGCAGCCGCGGCAGTCATGGCGGAGCAACAGAGGCTTCAACGTGCGATTTGCTAGTTCAATCTCAGAACTCATTGACTACAGTGACACGAACACGATTGCGTTTTTTCAAACGATCACAAGTGTCACGACGACCAAAAGTAGGAGTCTGGATAGCGTTCAGGATCATGTGTGCGGAATAACCAACAGTCGGAACAAGACTTTTCTTCCTATGAGACCCCAGGGACTTTTAATGAGGGCGTACCAGATTGAATTGCTCATAGATTGGTTAATAAACATTACAGGAGGAGAGCCCATGGTTCGATCGGGTACACCGTTACACACAACACACGTTAGCGATTAGGGGTCATAAGAACGAAATTTCGATTGGGCCATCCCAGGGAAGAGCATAAGCTTCCGTATGATATATGACAATTAAGAAAATAAACAGCAAAGAAACGATGGATCGCGGTGTATCTAAAAAGGAAAGACCCATGATAAAATATCATTTTGATTCTTTCCCCGATCGTCTCTGATAAACGTTCACAGGTGGATAGTGAGAGCGAAGTGAAGTAGGAAAAGCAGCAGAAGCTGCAAAGATGCATCTTTGTGTAGATATGTACACAGTGTGTGTGAGAGTTGTGTGTGTACGCGCGTCACGCGTCATGAAGATCACTGTCGGACTTAACTATCTTCTAGTCTAAAGATCGTCCCAATCAAAGAACACGCCCGAGAACAGATACCAGGAAGCGGTTCTGAGTTTGTTTTTGTGAGCATGGGTAAATCAGGTCTGTATTACCTATTATTTGTCCATGGTCGTACAACCGTAATTAGTGAGTAGCACCTTGACCATGGCGTGCAATAACTATAAAAGCGACAATGATCACCAACACCACCCATCTTTATCCAACACAAGCTTCTTCATCTTTTCTCACTTTCTTATTCTGCCTATTATGGTCTCCTTCACTTTCCTTGCTGCTCCTGCTCTCGCGGTCCTGGCGATCGCTACTCACGCTGTCGAGGCTTCTCCCTACGAATACTATTACTACGACAGTAACGGTAACCAAGTCCAAACTCATCGCAACCAGGGACATCGCCAAAACAACGGCTATTATTACAATTATCCCAAGTACAATAACGGTAAACACAAAGGCAACAACAAAAACCGTAAAGGCAAAGGCAACAACCGCAACGGCAACCACCGCAACGACAATTCCGGCTACCCCGGTCAACCTGGTTACTACCAGCCTGGCTATCCTGGCAATGGTGGCAACGGTGGAAACGGTGGCAACGGTGGCAATGGCGGAAACGGTGGCAATGGCGGCAATGGTGGCAATGGCGGCAAGAAGGGTTCTGGCAACGACCAGCAGGCCATCCTTCAGCTCCATAACGAAATGCGTGCCCAGCACAAGGCTCCTGCTTTGAAGTGGAGCTCTGAGTTGGCTAGCTTCGCTCAGAGCTGGTCTGACCGTTGCGTCTTCAAGCATAGCAACAATGTAAGTAAATCCATTATGTCACTTTCTCAGATCTTTAACGTTAAATTTTACAGGGTAAATACGGTGAAAACCTTGCTTACGGTTACCGCGACTGGAACGCGTCCATCACCGCCTGGTACGATGAAGAGGATATCTACAACTACAACAACCCTGGCTTCAGCATGCAGACTGGTCATTTCACCCAGATTGTCTGGAAGGGTACCAAGGAAATCGGCTGTGGTGCCACCGACTGCCCTGGCCTTGGCCAATTGTATACTTGCTCTTACTATCCCCCTGGTAACATGCAGGGCGATTACGAAAACAATGTCTTGCCTAAATAATTTGATTATTTTACTTGACAGTTGCACTTGACGTGTAACGTGTACCAAACAATAAAGATCAGTGTTCTTTTACCGTATACAGTGTCCCCATAAGATAGTGCGAGAGATCAAATTCGTGTTTGGCAAAGACAGATACAGGACATTAAGCTGTCAAAAGGTTTTGTCCAACTGAGCACAGCGCAACCTAGTTCATAGGGACACAGGTCGTTTTCTAAAGTCAGCGAAAGTATATAAGATGTCTGCTTTCGATCCTGCCGTCCTATATACACAAGGTACCACGGCGTACCTTCAAAATAGACGATCAGTTTTGTATGAAGATGGGCAAGGCAGTGTTCTCGATGAATAGGGTAGGCCTGAGCCGATAGATTGTCTTGTGCGCAATGTGACATGTACTTTGAAATAATGAGCATGGACATTAAGTATTCGTGCAAGTTTAAGTGATATAAAAGGACAATTATCCACATACTCTTGCTGAGGAGTATATAAAAAGTATATTTTAGTATGTTGGTATGAACGTTCCAACTGTGCCATACCGATTAATGGGAATTAAAAGCTGTGAAGAGTGCTCCTTATGAATTCGTGACAACGCAGTGCAACTGGACATCGAAAAATGCCCGATGCAATCTCGGACAGAACGCCTGATTCGATCCGCTCACCGCAAAAGTTTACAGCGTTAGATACATAATTAGGCGAAAATACGTCAGGCATCCACCTTCATATTCATCATGGGCGAAGAGAAACTTCACCAATGCTATCCCAGACACTAAATGCTAACTTTATTCCATATCCCAAAATAGGAATAGCATGCTAAAACACAGCCTTGGGCTAACCATACTAGGTGGGTCACGAGGAGGTTTAGAATTTGCTAATCCATCGGGCCACTTCTTAACATTCAGCACGTGTCGTGTCTAACCTAATTCAAGCGATATACAGGACATAACGGATGATAGTCGAAGTAGATTTAAACGGAACTATCAGTGATACTTAAAAGGTTCAGGGTTTATTAGCTTAAAAAAGCAATGAAGCAATGAAGCTTAGCGTTTTGATTTGATATCTTGATTATGACAAGGCAGTACGATTTATGAACGAGTAGTGGGTTAAAATCAGATCTATTCATTTTATGGATGCATGAATCAGTAGCACATGTAACAGATACAACCGGCACAGTATTCTCACTGGCGAATCATGGTTTACAAATACTGTAGAACGTCGAAACGGACTTTTTATCATCAGGTTTGGATTGATATTATTGAGCGTCTTTTTGACCTTCTAGGGGCTATTGAAAAGATCAAGCTAGCTTAGGAACGTATAGGATGAGGAAAACCAATAGCATTCTGGTACAGTGAGCAGGAGGGTCTTTAGTGTAACCGAATCCTCCTCCAGCCAATGAAGAATAAGAAAAACATCGGGTGGGAAAGAGGTTGCTGAGAAGTTTTCCATCAGTGATTATATCACTCTTTCACTGACCAACAAGACGCTATTATGTGTTTTCCCTTTTGACGTTTAGTTTTGTCCTACGTTGGGTTACATATGAGGCTCGTTTTAAACCTGTATTTAGTTACTAAGCTACTGAATAGACAGATGGTACTGCAATCAAGATCCATCATCGAGGGGTTCAGCATGCTTTAGCTGTATACGACCACTTAAGACCCATTTACGATTTGTTTTTTATCCAGAACTACAGAAGAGATCATAGGAACATCCTGGGGCAATTACCCAGGCTTATCTGGTTGTCGTTTGACTCTACCTATATATAAAGCTCGACAAATATTGACATCATTCAATTTAGGCACGTCTGGATCCTCTTTCTGTGAAGGGATTTTCCTTGCTGTTATCACAGCTGCGATTATATGTTTTAGCAGATAATAAGTTCAACATTTGCTCCAGCTTGAGGATTTGGATCAACCTTGCAAACATTGCTTTATCATCTTGCATATGACATCTGTTTTTTTCTCGAGTTCATTTTGTGAATTTATTATCACAATAGTTGTTCAATGATGATAACGGACTTCTATCTACACCACAGTCGTGCACCAGTGGGCGACGACTGCTTTTGGATAAAAAAGTGATTAATCAAATGACATAAAAGTACACGTACTTATCATAAGACATCCTGAAGAAATTCGAAATTCCCTAATATACAGCCATAGAATGTTTCACGCATCGCCACACCAACCAATGTTGACCTAAGTCTATCTAAGCCCAGCTACGTTACTCAAGCTCGTTATTATTGCCAAATTACCGGGTTTAACCGGGATTAACCAGAATGTGAGCGGAGTTTCCCCACAGTATATAACTTGCATCTATCTACTGCGACCCCTCTTCACTGAGCTTCAGCAGCGAGGATACTACACTTTACAAAATATGGTCGATACGAGCAATGAATGGGAACTAGTAAGACTTGGTGATATATATTATCAAGGAAAAGATGTGGAGAGAGACTACATTAAAGCATTCGAATACTACGAAAAAGCAGCTGAGCAGGGAAACAGCAACGCGCAAACAAAACTTGGAGAGATGTACAAACGTGGCCGAGGTGTATGTAGAAACTATCCTAAAGCGTTGGAATGGTACAAAAAAGCAGCTGATAAGAAATATGAACTTGCACAATATTACCTTGGAGAAATGTACGAAGAGGGATATGGTGTTGATAAAAGCTACGGGAAAGCGGAGGAATATTATAAAGAAGTGCGGGCCTGGTGCAAAAATCAAGCTTGCCTAGGAGATGCGGATGCCCAATTTGTGCTTGGAGAAATGTACCATTATACCCGTTGTGTGCAACGAGATCCGATCGAAGCGTGTAAATGGTACGAAAAAGCAGCAGACCAAGGAAACGAGTATGCACAAATCCAACTTGGAAATATGTACAAATATAAAGGAAAGGGGGAGGACATGGAAAAAGCGCTTGAATACTACAGACTAGCGGCGGATCAAGGAAATGAAGACGCACAAAGCATACTCGGAGAGATGTACAGATATGGACGAGGAGTTGACCAAGATATTAACACAGCAATTGAATGGTACGAAAAAGCAGCGGCTATGGGGCACGAAGATGCTCATCTGCAACTTGGATGGATGTACAAAAACGGAGGTGGTGTAGATATAGACGTCAACAAAGCGATTAGATGGTACGAAAAAGCGGCGCACCGCGGAAGTATGGTTGCGCAAACGAGACTTGGTGAAATGTATCAATATGGAAGCGGAGTGAGCAAAGATATCCACAAAGCGATTGAATGGTACAGGGTATCTGCGGATCAAGGAAATGAAAGCATGCAGCTGCGACTTGGAACCATATACGAAATGGGATGGGGTGTAGAGAGAGACTTCAACAAAGCAGTTGAATGGCTCGAAAAAGGAGCCAGTAAAGGAAATAAGTTCATCATACAAAAACTTGCAACTATGTACATGCAAGGAGAGGGTGACGAGAAGGATATCCACAAAGCCATCGAATGGTACAAAAAAGGGGCAGATCTAGGATGTGCAATCTCACAAATCGCGCTCGGGGATATATACAGAGATGGCGAGGGTGTGGACAAAGACATCGACCAAGCAATTGAATGGTACAGAAAAGCAGCAGATGAC
The DNA here is from genome assembly GCA_000697495.1 of Saksenaea oblongispora B3353. Lineage (NCBI taxonomy): Eukaryota > Fungi > Mucoromycota > Mucoromycetes > Mucorales > Saksenaeaceae > Saksenaea > Saksenaea oblongispora. The sequence continues at coordinate 80,099 of JNEV01001577.1, read as the reverse complement.
GGGGATGAAGAGGCACAAGAAAAACTTGAAGAGTTACAAAGTCGAGACAAATAATTAAGAGAAGCAAGCAATTGTATTGCCTTCTCCTTTTTTACTATTTCGTAGCAAAACTACTTCCATGTTGTACCGTATGAAACAAGAAGAATTCTTTTTATATCTGCGTTTCTTTCTTCTTGTGGAACTATTTGTATAGAGGATCATAATTGAGGCAGCTGCTTCAGCTACTGTTATCCCTGGTGACCTGAATAAGAATTCAAGTAACTCAATAGGATAATCCTATCCTTAGAAAATTAATAGTGGCGTCTTCTACAGACAAAATTCTCTTCTATATCAGCAAGAAGTCTGTTATGTAAAAATCTGTGATAAAAGTCGACCAATTTTGCTTTTTGTAAGTCCTTTTCTTTAAAAAAAATATCCACATTCACATGTAGATATGAGCGAAGTGTAGGGCATTCACGTGTGAGCATTGTATGGTCATGCATACGATAAAGGATCTCCTCCTCTTTCCCGTAATTCTCTGCTTTGATGGATTTGGTAAATACTATGCTTTGTATCCCAATACATTAGGGGTTTGAAGGACGTTATCGAAGATTAAAGTAAAGCCAATGCTTAGAGACTTGATTGTTATCGACGTCGATGAACCTATGAGGCAGATAAGTTTATTCAAACAGAGCGCACCCGAAGTACTGCCTCAGGCCATCTTGTGGCAGTCGTGCATTAGAAACAGTTTCTAACAGAGAAGAGCAAACGGTAGCCTGTACAAAGTGTGACATTATGTTCAATTGCGGCATCAATGCGTCCAGACGCGTTTCTTTTATAGCGACAGCAATGGTCGCGACGAGAGAGAGAGAGAGAGAGAGAGAGAGAGAGAGAGAGAGAGAGAGAGAGAGAGAGAGAGAGAGAGAGAGAGAGAGAGAGGAATCAGTACTTCCAGATGACCATTCTGGGCATAAAAAATAAAAACGGTAGCAGGTGCGATTACATTTTATGATGGGGGTAAACACAAACTTAAACTTGAAAGCGGCTGATATGATAGTGTTTGTAATAGACTTGGGCACATAGGATGCTGAGAACTTTTCATATCCCGCAAATTAGGCGTCCATGTGAAAAAGTTTGGACGTCTGTTCCACCATTTATCCGCTGACCTGACGTAAAAGTCACTCTGTCCTCCTCATTATCTACCCTCAGTCCATTTACTAGTAAAGAACAACGCGTTGCTATTATGTAATGCACACGCCACGGATCCACAGAATGTTCAAAGGTTTTTTTTCACGCCATTTGCTTGACTGGCCTACGGATTGAACAGAGCAAAGGCCTTTGATGGTAATGTAGTTTGTTAATGGACAAGCCGATACTGTCAGTGTGGTAACTTGCACAATGACAAGATGCTAATATGCATCAATCTTCTTGGCCTCCTAGCTATGTCTGTGCGAAATGGCGATTCATCGGAGTATCTTTTCTTCCTATTAGATGCTAAAGAGAGCGTTCTCTCGTCGGCTAATAAATTTGTAGGAGGGTGGTCCCTATTGTGATCAGGTACGTCGTTACACACGTTTTATGTTAAGGATGATACTACATATAAGAAAAGCATAACCCTTTTTTTAAAAAAAAATAGACTGCGTTTAGGAGATACATCTCATTGAGCCAAGAAAGAGCGCATGAGCACGTATCTGAAAGAAAGTGTCCATAGAATAAATACTGTTTGCACTTCCCCGATCATTTCCGATCAAACTTTGACAGGCAGATATCAAGAAGGATTTAGAAGTAGGCAAAACAGAATAAGATTCTTTCTGTCATGCCAGATGTGAAATAGGTGTCACGCTAATAGTCGGACTTACTGTCTTCTCCTGTAAAAAGTGATATACGAAATGACCCTCCCAATTAAAAAGAGACCTACAGACAAAAAGAATAAAAAGAAGCGGTTCTGAGTTTGTTTTCTGAAGCATGAGCATTTCACGTTCTGCATTGCCTATCATTGGCCTGCGGTTGTACAGCAGTCATTCGTGAGCGGCTGCTTAACCTGCATGTGCAGTGCTATAAAAGCAAACAATAACAAATACCAGCCGTCCTCATCCAGCAAAACCTCCTCCCGTTCCTTTTCTGCCTATCATGGTCTCCTTTACTTTCCTTGCTGCTCCCGCTCTCGCGGTCCTGGCAATTGCTACTCAAGCCGCCGAAGCCAGTCCCTATGAATACTACTACTATTATGATAGTAACGGTAACCAGATCCAACCGCAACGTAGCCAAGGTAGCCAAGGCCGCCAAGGCCAAAACAACGGCAACTATTACCGCTATCCCGACTACTACTACCAGAGCGACGGCCGCCACCAAGTCCAGCCCAATCGCAACCAGGGCTACAAAGGTCAAAACAACGACTACTACTACTACTACTATCCCGACAACTACCAGAACGCAAACCGCAAAGGTAATAGCAATCGCAAACCCACCAAAAATCGCAAAGGCAACAACCATAAGGAAAACAACCGCAAGCCAAACAACCGCAAGCCAAACAACCGCAAGCCAAACAACCGCAATCCCAACAACCAGAATGCTAACAACGTAAACTATCCTAACTACTACAACACCCAGAACCCCGCCAACAACAATGGCCACAGAAACAACGGTGAAAACCGCGCCGGCAGCCTTTCTAACGACAAGCAAGAGATTCTGCGTCTCCACAACAATGCCCGTGCCAAGCACCATGCTCCTCCATTGAAGTGGAACACCGATCTGGAACGTCATGCCCAGAGCTGGTCCAACCGTTGCCAGTTCAAGCATAGCCTCAAGGTAAGCTGATAAACGGTATGTTCTTCGCGATGTTTAACCGATATGTTTTGCTGCAGCCTGGCTATGGTGAGAACCTTGCTTTCGGTTACGATAACTGGGACCAGTCCTTCAATGCCTGGTACGATGAGAAGAAGTTGTACGACTACAACTACCCCGTCTACAGCAGCCCCACTGCTCACTTCACACAGATCGTCTGGAAAGATACCAAGGAAGTTGGTTGCGCCATGGTGAAGTGCCCTAATGAGCTTAATAATTTCTATACCTGCTCCTACTTTCCCCAGGGTAATATGCAGAATGAATTTCCACAAAACGTCTTGCGTGAATAAACGATTAGCTCATACTGTTTCACAAAAAAAAAAAAAAAGGGGGGGGATGGCCAGTGCTTTTCGGTTTCAGTGGATGGGCAGTGCTACGCTAAATGCGAACTCTAAACTCTAACCCAAAATAGAAAGCGCGCTATGGCAGAAAGAACAAAAGGCTCTTACCATACCAGGATGTTTGGTTGGTTCATGTACACATGGGCAAAGGAATGGAATTCTTCCGTTACAAATGATGATCCAGCACAACAGATCGGTCCCAAAAAAGGAATCCAGCGATTTGTCAGAAAAACCAGACGCTTATATCAGCGCGCAACGTGTTAGCCGAGGCGAGCCTAAGCACTGCATAACAATGGCTTGCGCGCTGTTGCAGCTTGCCTCCGAAGGCGGGCGGGGACATACGCCGTGCCTGTGACGGTGGGTCGCGGTAGAACGCAAAGCGAAGCGACTCAAGATCGGCCGATGTTAAAAATAACACAAACTGACACTTTGTGTCAGGTACTCGAAAACTGTTCGCCAGACCGTCCATGTGGCTGGGAAAGTGATACGCCATTTGAGAACATGCCCTAGCAATGTGGATTTCTAGAACACATCACTGACGCATGTTCTCCTGATACACTCTAACCTACTTCTTTTTTTGCCAACGAAAAGTATATTGTTTAGAATTTGTGCTAGCTGAACCTGTCCTACGTTATTCAAGCCCCAGTATGTGACAGAAACTATTCATAGAACAAAGGTTTAAGGCGTTCAATAGTGTTTAGTGTTTAAGAAGAAAAAAAAAAGAAAGAAGAAGCATATCATCTCTACTGTATATACTGACTACCAAAATGCGCACCTAGAAAAAAAAAAAGAACGTTTGTTACTCTAGCGGGAGGGAGGGGAAAACCTTACCATCCAATATAGCATTGACATAGATTTTCGAGGGAAGTTGCTTGTTGGATCAGTTTCTCTACTTGAGTCGGTACATCGAGTGTCACGCGCGGATTGAAATCACGACCTGTCAGTTTGTTCGACACGCGGTTTACAACCGCCACCGCACGTGTATTGAGCACTTCCGGCCCTTGTGCGTTTTCTAAAAACAACAAGGCAGCATGAGCAGGTGGAATCACAGGGACACGTTTGTTATACCGTTTGCCACAGCTTCGACCTCCACACGGTTGACCCGTCGGCTTACGGAGAAGTTGCGATGGCCCTCTTCCGGTAAGTCTTCATTGACCGTCCTTTCGATGCCTCGTACGCGCTCATCTGGGCCGCCAGACAGTTAGACTATCGTGTTGCTCTGCTCTAACCAAGTTACCTCTGTTTTGACCAGGGCTTGGGTGTGGATTGTTTAGCAGACGCCAGTTGATCAATGGATCGTAGACAAAGGCCTCCAACACAGCCATCAAACTCTCTTTGTTGTCACGTAGCACACGCATAACATGTTCACAGGTTGTTCGGAAGTTGCCCTCGATACCGCTGACTTCCATTGCTTTGACAAGCATGCGGGTTAAACGGAACGGAATCTTTTCGGGGAACTTTTCACGATGCATTGCCACCTAAAACAAAAGCGTGTTACCGCTGTGGCGTTGTCCATTTGGGGCCACGCCTTACCTCGAAACAATCGCCGAAATCAATGTGGATCACTTTGCCAGTGACGCGGTGGAGCATCAGGTTGGAAGGATGTCGGTCTCCCAGACCAAGAATGTAACCCACCATGGACATCACCGCAAGGGATCTGGTATAGTTTGTTCGGCGGTCGAGCCATGCTTCCGAGTTTCGGCTCTTCAGCCAAAGCACACGGTACAGATCCTGGCCCGTGGTCTTTCCAAAAGCAAACTGGAACACCTCGACCTTCTGCATTACTGTCAGATTATCGTAATCGGGCGCCATCTAGAATAAGAAGAATAAGAAGCGTGAGTAGGTCGCTGACGCTGTGGTCGGTTACCTGAAGCATCAGGCGATGTTCGAGGTTCAGCATGATCTTGCAACTGTCTCGGTAGTCGCGGATCAGTGTGTGGAGTGTATCTGTGTCGGGAAGCCAGCCAATAAGACCGGAGTTGGGTGACAATGGGATGACAGGGTATCGCTCGATGTTGAGATGGCGTTTGAACGTCTCGGCGTCGTTCTTGAGCAGGGTGTTCACAAGACCAAACAGCTGCATGACACGCTCGTCCTGGCGAAGATCTTCGTGTCCTTTGAGAAGGTACATGTAGTCTTTACCGTCGCTACCGACCATCGTCAGCTTTCGCGGCCGCTGCTTCGAGGCAATCACAGACAGGCTAGGATTAAAGCGGGAAATTCTAACAATAGGCTCTCCGCTGCGATAGTAGCCTGGTATACACAGTTCAAGATTTCGTGCGTCCAGCAACCGTGGAGAGATGTACTGGAGCTCGAGGCTGGTCAACTGCGGCAGTTGGCGGGTAATGCGTCGGAACACTTGGCCATAGAGTTCCCAAGCCTGATTTAAATTGTTCAGGTCTCTGTTTTCCTGGTAGCGGCGGCACCATTCCTGTGCCTCTTGCAAGTCGCGTCCAAAGGCCTGCACAAACGATTCCTCGCGCATGGTTTCGGGGCCGCGATCCAGCATCTGGTGCAGCGGCTCGAGAATAGCAAACATGCCATCCACATTGCGATCGCCAAAGAACATGCGTGAGGCTTCTTCCAAACCTTCGTGCCACATTTCGTGCCACAAAATGGCAACGCGAATCAGCTCTTGACTGACCATTAATGCCTGCGTGTCAAGGTTTAGTACGAAAAAAGCCGCAATGATGCAAACTGTGTTACCTGGTCCACTAGCGTGGCACTATGCATGCGCATCTGGTCCATGATGGCAAATGTTGCCCTTCGTCGAGGCAAGCTCTGCGACTTGGATGCAACGGTCAGCGAGTAAACCAAGGCTTGCGGATGCTCGCGTCCAATGTCCGCCAACAGTTGATGGATCAGGATGCGGACGCTTGCGTTCGGGGCGTGGATACGCGCAATCAGCTGGGGAATCACCTGCAGCCACACGTCAATGCTAATGGTGCCAAATCCATCGCTGATGGCGGCGCTCACTTCCGCATGGTAGGCGTACTTGAACCATAACGTGAGCAGGCGCAAGGCATCCTGCAACGAGTTTTCTTTGGAAAGGGCAATCGATCGGAAGAAGCCCTGCACAGCAGGGACAATGTAATGGCCAAACATATCCGGCGGCAGCTGGTCGGGATGGAGTCGCTCGTGGAAATCGATGATGTCGAAGTTGGCCAGCGCCCACGCGTGCCACGCCTTGTACCAGTTCTGATCAAAGCGTGTCGCCAACAAGAACGAGCGGAGAATATCCGGAATCGTCTGGTCCGTTAATTCTTCTGACAAACCACGCAGCCATTCGCCCTGGCGCAGGTAGCATCGGCTCAGCAGACGCGTGTATTCTGCCACATCGTCTGCAATGCGAGCAGGATCGATGGGCATGCTGACAGCCATCTCATCAGGGTTCAGACCCAGATCCTGCATCTTCTGCGCCGTAAAATCACGCAAGATGTTCAATGCTCTCGATCGGATCTCATGCGCCCTCGAGCCACCCGCCTGCGAGGCAGAGTCCCACATGTGTTTCAAATGGGCATACACAATCTTGGGATGAGGGTTACCCGCAACGCCATCCACCTCCATCAGGCTGCGCAGCGTTGTCTCGGACAAGGAGAAACGGCCGCTCTTTCGACAAAGGTTGGCAAACTTAATCCACATCTCCATGTCGTCCTGTGGCGAAATAACCATCGCACGGACACGCAAAATACGCTGCCATACATCCACGTTGCGCTCACATCCGTCTAGTCGCTTCATCCACGTTCGGCGGATTGCGTTCTGTCGTTCAGCATCGTTTGCCGATTGCTTGTAGATAATCATCTCCTCCAGCTCAGCTAACATCTGTACACGCACAACCGTCATGTAAGCACGGTTGTAACTCTCTCCAAGCAATGCCGTTAATTCTGTGTTCAGCAGGTCACGCGTCTTGCTGATAAACTTTTCTGCTTCGGCGTAGCGGTTACGGTGCATCGCCAGCAAAGCACGGAAGAAGGTGCGGTCGGGGCTTTCTGGTTTTAACAAGGCAATGTACTCCTCCATCTGCTCCCATTGGCCTAAACCCCATGCGGCTGCTGCCGCGTACTGAGCCATATCCTTGCGTGATTTCGGCGTTGCATGAATCCATTTGTCCTGGGCAAGCGCTGACAGCTGGTCCCATTCTCCAAGCGCATGCAAACAGCGCATGCGACCCAGCGTGATCTCCATGGAATTCGGGTGCTCTCTTTGCTGCTCTTCGTAGGCGTCCAATGCGTCTTGGTAGCGGTGGAGCTTTTCGTACCATGACACTCTGCGCTCCAACCCCAACGAGTCCTGTGCAAATGTCAAGATACCAACAGCAGCATCGGGCTGTTGTAATAAGTTATTAATAGACATAAGCATTTCAACCGTTTCAAACGACTGTTCCAAATGGAATTCCACTTCTTTGTAATGCAGTGCTTTGGCATATGCGTGGCAGTTCTGAGCGTACCGCGCCAGATTGCGGATGTTGATGGGAAGCACCTTGCTGTCGTGTTCCATGAATTCAGCCAGATGAAGAAGAATTTGAATGATTTCGGGAGGAATGTTAGGGGCGTTGAGAGCAACCTTGAGCGATCGGACCAGTTCGTCCTGGTACTGATCGTACAGCTCGTTCCAGCAAGAAACAAAGGCAGCATTGAATAACTCGCCAGCGAGAGGGGAATAACGACTAGCCAATGTGACACATGCTCGAAGCGCGTGCGATGGTGATTGTTTGAGAAGCTCAAGACTCAATCGACGAATCCACTCCATCCAATCCTCTTTTGTCGAACGATGCGATGCTTCCCATGCTTTTTTCAACAGTTGCTGATTCACAGGCTGCTTCTTGGTTGCGCTCAAATCAGCCGATGGTGCCTCGTCTCCCTTGGCATCCCTACATCCCAGTTAATCGCCTTGTCTTGTGTACCATACACGTCTACCTGTCATCCAAAGCTCTTCCTAATTCTTGCGGAAGGTTCTCTCCTTTGAGCAACTTTCCGACAAGCAGCTCGTAGTTGGCATGCGTGATGCGATGGCGGGTAAGAACCTGTGGTTTCACGTTAGCACTCAAGACAAAAATAATAGAAGAAAACCTTGTTCATGACAGGAATAAATTTCGCGTAATCCGTTCCTAACTGGAAGATCAATGCACACAGAAGATCCATCGCAGCATTTCTAGCTTCCACAGGTAAGACGGGCAGAACACGAGCGAGAGGATGAATGATGCGCGACGCATAGTCAAACATGTTCACTTTTTTGCACAGTGCGGTGATTGTTGTGATCGCTTGGCGACGGACGGAAACCGGAGCGTCTGGTTTTTCAAAGAACTTGACGACGGCTGGGATAACAAGGTGCATGTATTCTTCAATATTGGCTCCGAACACAACAAAAGCATGGAGGACTTTGATGGTTGGCTGACGACGTTCCGATGTGTCGTTGTCGAAAATCTGAAGCATATGGGGCAACAATCGTGGCAAGTAGACTTTCAGTTCTCCATCCAGAGCCTTGGCAATGTTTTCAATCAGAGCAATGATGGTGATTTGGATGGAGGACAAGGAAGTCCAGTGATCATCGATCAGATCAAAAATATCTTTGAGATAGTTGCGAATATGCTGCTTTACAATCGATACCAGATCACTGAGCTTGTGGAAATAGAATTCCAAGACGCCTGTTGTGCACGGTCGCATGAGGGAAAGGAATCCGGGGATGACAAGGGGCAAAAACTGAACCACCTTCAAGCCCAATGTTTTGAAGATGATCATGATAGCCTCAATGACATAATAATGGTGCTGACTCAAAGATGGATCCCTCAGGATTTTCATCAAAGAATGCATGACTACCTGGGGATAGTAATCCTCGGACGACGGGCCAATGCCCATCATCAGTAGCGTTACATCGTTGCTTGCCATCTTAGGGTCAGCCAACGCTTCACTTGGATTTCCGATCGCATTCATCTAAAAGAGACGAAAGTCCATCTCACATCCCGCATCACATAAACCATCAGCACCACCTACCTTGTGTCGGTATGGATCCAATGCACCTAAAATACCCAACAGCTTCACCGTCTCGCGTCGGATCGTCACGTCCTGTTCTGTCTTCAAGATACTGATCAGGATATTGAACAGAGCGGGGTATTTGGTGTAGGGCTCAATGACGAAGCCGGTGTTACTAGCCAACTGTCCTAACGTTTTCAGTGCTGCATCGCGTTTGGCGCTGGAGCTCTGATCCTGCAACGTCTCCATAATTAACGGCATCAGCTCATCAAGATGCGGAATCATATCTTCACCGCTAACGGTTGCCAGCTCTCCCAAAGCGCCAAGCACAGCTGACACGACGCCTGGTGAAGGATCACGCGCTTTGGGCAAAAGCACTTTGAGTACAGGTTCAATGTACGGTTTTGTCAAACGCTGTGCTGAACCCACTAATAACGAGACTAATCGAGCTGAATCTTCCTTCTGACGGGGAACCACCGAGTATTCCAGTTCCGTGAGAAGCTGGATTAATGTTTTTCGGAGGGAAGGCATCACGTAGGCTGGGTTGTACGTTGTCAAGCGACCAATGATGGTGATAGCAATTTTCCGGATCGCAAACACCTCATCGTTGAGTGCAATAAATAAGGACCTTACGTTATCGGCCTGGGCAAGGTGCCGGTCAAACCTCACATCCAGGGAAGATAGGACGGTTTTTCGAATGACAGGGTCTGGATCTGCAATGCCGACAGTAAGCAGCTTCTCCAGCACCTCGCCAACAACTTTAATGGTGTGTGCACTCGTCTGATTACAAATAGGATCGCGAACAAAGAGTTGACAACATGTTACTGCTGCTGCCTTTCGAATTTCGGGCAAATCGTCGTCGAGATAATTTACAATGCAGCTGCGGACAAACTCGTTCAGTACGTGGTTGGAAAAGTCAAACGATCCGAGGGTTTCGAGCGCAAGTACGATAATGGCACTGTCTTTTGCATCGCCAACGCCACCTTCACGGAAGGGACGCTCTACTGTCTGGATAACGTGGCGGTTCGCTGGTGCGCCTGGCTGTTTGTAGGGCTGTCCGCTCAGGATCATCGAGATAACATTCAACAGACGATCTAACACAACGTTGGCTTCCTGCACCCGTAGAAAGAAAAATTACCTTGTATAACGCCAGACAGTGGCTTGATGCGGCTGGAGATGTTATCCAAGGCGGAGACCAGTGGTTCGGATAGCTCGCAGCTAAACATGAGGTCGAGCAGGTCATGGACATACTTCGTCATCGCCTGACCCACGGCGGTTGCTAGTTTGCTGATACACAGGAAGACGGCCGTTTCGACCTCTTTGCGTTGGCGTCTGTTCCATTCCCGGTAGTTAGCATCCATGCGTCAAACCATTGCACAACAACCAACCCTTTCACCGATAGCGCTTCTTTAATGCATGTAAGTGTTGCGTCCAGATACGGGCCCATGTTGCTCTTCACTTCAATGGCAATTTGACCGATGGTGATGAGCGCTGTGCGTGAAACAGCTGTTTCAGTCGGATGCTCCACACGATTAGCGATAACACGTACCATCTCGTTTATCTCTATCCTTTCGTAGCAAATTCAGCAGATGGGTCATGGATTTAAGTAGGTATAGCTCGGCAAAGGTGGGTGGATCGTAGCTCGCAAGGGTGGGGATGATGGCAACGACGGTTCTCCGGATCAAGGTATCGCGGGAGTCTTTCAAACTCAGGGTTATGTCGCAGACCTCTTTGTACATGTCTGTCATGAACTACAAAGAGAAGTGTGTAAAGAAACAAAAAAGGCAATGGACTGACTGCATTACCATCCCTGCATGTAGTAACAGTTCTCTCATTGCCAGTAAACTTCCGTGGGTTGCTTCCGCACTGTTCATGCGCATACCTCGGTTGGCTTCCGTCCAAATACGAGCATACCATGTCTTTCGGGTTGGCGTTTCTCGTTGCTGCACGATCTCTAAACATTGACTCAAGCAATCCGCGGCGTTTTCCCGAATCAAATTTCTGGAATCACGTAGGGCTGACCAGATGAGGTCGAGGATGCGCGGTACGTAGGCATAAATTAATGTCGGAGCCTTGACGGCGAACTCGCGGAGGACTAACACCGCACCCAGGCGACTGCGATCGTTCTGTAGCCATTCGAGTGCCTGTTCTACCTCGGCATCCACACGATCTGCTGTGAGGGTTGTTGAGCTGACGGCGAGCCTGCCCAATGCACGAGCGGCCGGTATCATGACCTGCGGATCATGGTAGGGCAGGAGCTGCCATAGATAATTGTAAAAACGTAGAGCGTTGCCTTCCGGTTCAAAATCAATTAGACGTTCTAGGGAAAGGAAAGGCATCAGCAGCAGAAGGAGGTTTTTCGAGTTGGTTCTGCTTACCAACAGCGAGAATGGCACCGAGCTTCTCATTGTTGTCATTGCCATGGGACATTTCAAAAATTCGTTTGTTGATATTGTTGGTGAAACGCACCAGATTTTCCTCGGATAGTTCTCGCGAGGCTAATGTCGCCTACACAGAGTTGACATGTGTTAGCGGCATGGATGAAACATTCAAGGCTTGCCGTTTCGTGTAGTTCGTCTGCTGCTTTCTGTCTCCTGTCATCATGTCTGTTTATGTTGAATGAGTTTCAAGGATTCTGGTGCTGTTTGGCCCAAAACTCACTTTGACTTGAGCTCGTTGAATATTCTAGTCAAGTTTTCTTGGCTATTCAGCGTAGCAACAAGAGCCATCTTTGTCTCGACTTATGGAGGTACTGTTGTGTTGTCTGTTTGAAATGAAGAGGAGGAGAAGAGGAACAAGAGAAAGGGTATGTGCGCTGGTCACAACGCCTTGAACGGGAATGGCTCCTGGGCAAAAAATTTCAGCGTGAAAGAATAGCTTTATCCCAGCGGGGTTCTTCCTTAATCGTCGCTGTCGGGGTACCACAGAGCCTGGAGGGTCTTAAGTCACAAATGACGTACAGGCCCCTTGAACCGTCTTCTTTTTTTTTTTTTTCCATTTTATGAAAGAGGAGAGATGTCGCAACCCATGCCATGTCTCCCTGCGCAATCTTCCGAATGAAAACCAGGAAAGTATGAATGCTCACGGTGTTACTGTTGTCCCACATCAAGTCCTGGTTGTCAAGTGACAACCAAGTTGAATATGCCTCGCGTGACAACGACGCTGAGTCTTTCGCCTTTCTGTTAGCGTCTAGATTTATGCTTTCACTGCGATAGCTCTGTTCTCTTAGTATCTAGTTGTCGTCGATAGGCCGGTTTCTCGTGCTACCTAGGCCCGATCGGATGGCCAACTGTGCCATGAAAGAGTGCCTTCTTTTTTTTTTATGATGGAATAAATTTATGTTCATGGGATGATTGTTTGTTTTATCCGTCAGGAAAGGGTCGCTACGGTTTGTTTGGGAGAGGTGTTATCAAACATGAGAGAGAGAGAGACACGGAGCATCATTGTAAACAAAACATGGAGTGTGTGTGTGTGTGTGTTTATGTCGGATCCCCTTGTAATGAGAGATGAAGCAACTCATATCTCCTATCAAGAGCCCATAGCATGCATAGCAGCATGCGTACATGTATGTTTCGTGTTCGTGCGGGCATGTACGCATGCAGACATAACTTGTTCCCAAAGAAAAAAAAAAAAAAAGAGGCTGTCCTGGCTGGCTGTGTGTGTGTCTGTCTTTGTTTACAAGAGTGTATTTCATGCGTTCGTTCCAAGCATCAATCGGGTTGAACAATGTGGCTCAGTTTGGGGTTTGAATCGTAAAGTGAGCGGAATGAATACCATGGTTGATGTGAGAGAGAGATCAAACCTTATTCTCCAAAAGAAAGTATTTTTAGTATTTTTCCACAGCAGCTTTTTCTCCGCAGCTTTGCACAACTTTAAAAGAAACAAAAAGGAGCCAAAAAGCTCCGTCACATGAAGACAACGACCAGTGTAACCTGGAAGGTCACCCAAACATGCATCTAAAAATACCTGACGCATCCTTCATAAAAGAGACCAAGGTCCTGGGTTTTTCGCTTTTTTTTTTCTTTAATTCACGTCTATTCAATGGAATATCAAAACGATCTCTTTCATTCTACTTTCAACCTGTTCGACTGGAACCAGCCAGATCATCATCATGAATTACACTTGGTAGACTACCCACCGTCTGTGGTTGATCCTACTGTGATGGACGTTTCCACGGTATCATCCGCTTCATCTGTCATGTACTCTACGCCTGGCGATCTCAACATTATGCTGGATGAGCCGTCCTTAGCGCTGCCGTTGGTCTCCCCCCTCCCTGCCGCTCCGCTTGATCATACCGCAGGCCACCATCCTACAGACCTATCCGATGCAGTCTCCCGAATGCAGCTGCAGTCGTTGCCTGCCCCACCCCTGAATCTTGATATCCAACCGTTTATCTCTATTACCGAACCCACTCCGATCAGGCGGACAGCACCAGAACTGACATACGTGGACCAATTCATCGCACATCACGGGGCCGCCCTGGAGCAGTCTAACCTGCTCGACTCGCTTCTCCAACCACACGGCCCTGCCTCCGTCGAATGGCTCAGCTGGACGCCGCTGGGAGGAGCGTCGCCCGTCGCCTCGCCTGATCTGACAATGGACATGGATGTGGCGTCGGTCTATATTCCCTCCCCCGAACCGCAATTCAACGAGCCAGCCGGTCTGGCTGCGCCAAAGTCCCGCGGCAGACCTCGCCGTGTGTCTGAACCGCCCAAACCCACACAGTACGAATCCATCCCTCCCAAATCGCCCCGCCGCCACAACAGCGAACGCCGGGCCTCACGTGTGAGCCCGTCTGTCTTCCACTGTCAACATCCAGGTTGCGGCAAGTCATTTACGCGTCAATACAACCTCACGTCGCACATGCGGACTCACACGTCTGAACGACCTTACGCTTGTACCAGCTGTGGCCGACGGTTTGCCCGCCAGCACGACCGCAACCGTCACGAAAAATTACATTGGGGTATTAAACCTTATGCCTGCCCTCACTGCCGAAAACCGTTTGCCCGTCAGGATGCCCTCAACCGCCATCTCCGCGTGGACAAGGGCTGCAGCAGTGCTGTCGCCTAAACCATCAACCATGTATAGCTATCATCCCATCTATCATATTTATATCTTGTTACATCTATTATACCTATCCATCTCAATTTTTTGTACATGAGCATCGTCAGAATAAAAGGAAAAAAAATCCATCTCACGTCATAAGTCAGTTGCACAAATCTTTGTGGCCAAATTCGTCTATTTTTACACATCGCTCTTCCAAATCATCCCAGCGCAAAAGCAAATCTTGCGATGTCGTGCGTATAAGGATTACCCTCCTCTCCCCTAATGGCTTCTGTAATCAGGACAGGATAGGCTCAGGACATGGGGTGCATACATCCCAGAGCACTGGAAGTAGTCGCCCACATACGCAGGCCTAGCGAAGAACGCCATGCCCCAGAGAACGCGGGATAGGCCGATCCTCGACAGGTCAGGAGGAAGTGTTTACATTGAGTAGGTGGATGAAACATACCAAGTTCCTCGTTTGGATAAGGGCAGAACCATGGATTTCATGCTATCTAGAGGGCGGAAGGGCTTCGCTTCTGTGATGAAATGGTGTGAGGCGTTGTTTAGAAAAACACGAGCATGTCCTACAGACAGCAAGCTGTGCCTTCTGGGTTTGCTGCAAAAAAAAAAAAATTGGTATGTGCGGCTCTCCTCTTTCTCCTCGACGTCGTCGATTGGGCGAGGGAATATAGCCTGTTTAAGCTTCCTTTGTGTTCACGAGTCACCTGCCTCGGTATCTCACAGGACGCCCTGTCGGCTATCTTTTAACATGTATTGAAAGGTTTAGGCGGATATTAGTTGTATGCTAACCTAAACGAGCTGCTTTGGAAAAAGGGTAAGATCTTGGATCTGCGTATGACGGACTTTCAACTTTAACGATAAAAATAAAAGGGCGATCTCAGACCGCTATCTTCCCCAACACAGATCAATTAAACAACAAAAAGTAAACAGGCGCCCATTTCTTTTTCTCATGACTCATTTTTTTCCTTTATCGGCTAAAATCATCATTATATTCCGCTGTTCAACTCCTGCCTCAGCTATTTTTTCCATCCACTGTTTGCACTCCAGTAAACATCGGATAGAACCTTCCATTGTTGAAGACTTGTAAATCAATTTTTAGCATCGCGATCACTTGACCTGTTTTTTCACTACCTGGGATGATCCTTCTCCTTGCTTCATCTTGTCCATGACATCATGCCATGCGGCATCCAGAGCATCCATTGTGTCCATGTACCTCCCTGACAAAACTTTAATAGGGTCGGATTCGGGGTGAGAGAGATGCTTACCCAGATCAGCTACTTCTCCATGCGGTACCAGCCCGCGTTCAAGCTCATCCACAAGGCGGTGGAAGTTGGCCATCTCTTTGTCAACCGCCGCATTGACGTCTCGCTACCAACTATGCGTGAGCTTCCCATTTTGATTTAGCATAGGCGTACGCACCTCAGCGTCAGACGTTTTCATTGTATGCTGGATCATTTAGAATAAGCATCTGCCATTTTATTTTTAGCAAGCAACTCACCTGTGTTTCATCCTCATCCTCCTTGTTCGACTGGAGTGACAGAAGTTTTAGCTGTAAGTACTGCCCGTAGAGATGGGCGACGGTTTCATCTTGCATCACAGATGCGCCTTGTCGATTATCTATCGTAGCCAGAGAGCTTGTTGACATTCGCCTCATGCGGTCATAACTTCGGTCATGGCTGTCTGCCGTCACCGCACTCTCCTACAATTGCATGAGTGACCTGTCAGGCTTTCACCACGGTCACCTACTTGACTTTTTTCATCCTGAAAAAGAAAAGCGCCGCTTTTTCTTGAACGTCGGCTATACGGGTATGTTAGTTGTCGTTGCGATACATAGGACCCATAGGGCGCCTGCACTCTGCGAACTTTGGCATGCATTGGCAAGGCATCGCGATCGGAATCCAGTTCTTTTCGTTTAGCTGCTAACGGCCGAGAAGTCGACGATTCTGGATCTTTTTGCTGCGCTGAATGGGAAGAACGGAACGGGATTTTCCTATGGTTGCACACATTGTGGCCATGAGACGAGCTCGACCTAGCAGGCTGGCAGCCTGGACTTGCCTTTGCTCTTCATGAAATGCCTTGTTGATTTCTGCAGCACGCTGTCGTACATTAACAGGTGGTGATGGTGTCGTGTCATCCATACAGTGTAAGGAAAAAAAAAAAAAAGAAGGCTCTCAGAAGAAAGGGCGAACGGAGTTCAAAAGGATACATCGTTCTTTTGACTCCTACGGCACCCGCCGTCTTAGAGCCATCGTGCACTTTCTAGTACGTACATTCGAACATGTTTTATCATAAATATTTACTGCTATAAGAATATAAAAATCTTTGTATCATTACATTTCCCAGAAAAGATCATCTGGTACATAGTTTTCCTTTCGGAATTGTTTCACGTCTTCATCCACCAATGCATCCTGGATTTCAGGGTTGCGAACCTGTCCGTAGGTGCCTTCTTCCAGTTCCTTCTTTGCTTGTGCAAGGAGTCTTTGATTAGTGAAGTAAGGGCGTACGACAGTTGCTCGCAGGTGGAATCGGAAACGCGGGGTTGTATCTTCCCATTCGTTCTGTGAAAAGCCGGTGGTAGGAACAGGATCACGACGATGGGGTACGACTACGATATCTTTGCCAAGTGGGAAGTCGGCAAAAGGATCTTCTAGTGGCTGTGATAGTGTCTGACCCTTATTGGGGTCAATGTTTTCCTTATCGTCTGATAGCGCTAGATCACTGTCGGATAGCTCGGGATCGCTGGCATCGTGGATTTTCTGTTTTCCAGTGAGATTCTTCTTGCATTTGAGCGGCAACGATTGTGGAACACTGCTAGTATCACTGTTGCGACGTTTCTCACCACGAGAGAATGGATTGACCACTGCCCAGAGTGGCGCCTTTTTACGGTTTGTTTTACGTGGCTCAAGCCAGAAAGCTTCTTCTTCCGACATGGGGGGTGGTTGAGATGAGAATCTTTCGCGGTCCATTTCTTTCTTTGGAGCGTCCTGCCAGAAAGCTTCTTCTTCTGTCGTACCCACATGATAGGAATAGGATTTGGTGATGATAGGTTTCTTGGGTAGAGAAGACGTGTGATGCCTGTTTTCGGCGAGAACCGCAGGCTTTTTGTCGGATGGTTTATCCACTTTCGGCTTTGGAAGGTTCTCTTCATCGCAAGGAAGATTTTTAGAAGGCAACACGGGTTGCGAGCTCGAAATGTCCTCGGATAAGCTTGGGCGTGGTAGATCTGGTTCAACCTGTGAACTGGATAACCGCGACGACGACTTTGTTGACGTTTTTCGTTCGAGGTAGGCCTTCAATCCCTTGTAATCTTTGTACAGTTGTTCTGCAAGGCACATCAACATGTGTGTGTTTGTGCTTCGTTTTGATGCTTACCGATTTCGGGTGCATTTTTCAAGTCTTCCATCGTTCGATCACGTTGATGCGTTTCTCTAAAGGTTTTTTCCCATTGGATAAGTTCCTTTGCCAACCGTGATTTCCGTTCCTGAAGTCTAGCGAGTTTTTCAGCTGGTGGTAATGAAGATCGTGGTTTTGTGGAAGAGGTGGTATGAGGTTCAGGTTGACTTTGCACAGAAAGATCGGATATCTGGGAGGAGAGTTCCGACTTTTTTCGCACCAATTGCTCTTTAATTGCATTATACTCTTTGTACAGTTTTTCTAAAGAGAAGAAGAATGATTAACTTGTCTCTGTAGAAGCAGCAGGTCCTACCGATGCGTGGTCTCGTCTTGATATCTTGTTTTGTTGGTTCGCGTTGCGTTTCCAATCGGAAACTCTTTTCCCAGGATCTCAGTTCCTTTGACAGCTTTACTCTTTCATTTTGAAGTTCTGCAAGTTCTTCTGAAATTTGGGAATCTGTAGAGAGCTCAGACGAGATCTACTTTGGACAGCCAGCGTTACCTGTTTTCTCTTGGGTGCCCACAGCACACGTGATATCGTTTGGACATTCCAGTTGAGACTGAGGTTTCGAATCACTATGTTGAGTAGCAGCAGAATCTTTGGGTGGATTATGATCAGGTAGGGGTTGGGCATTGGAGCTACTATCAGGGTCACACGATGCTGATTCAGGTTTCGATTGGGACGCAGGATCTTCTGATTTTAGAAGGTGGGCAAATGGACCTATTCTTTTCCGCTCTATACATTGTTTTATGTCTTCGAACTCCTTGTACATGTTGGCTACAGACTAAGTTAGAAAAGGTACATGAGATTCACACGGGCATTCTTACCAATACGGGATCGCTTCTTGATGTCCTGCTGAGTAGGGTTCCGTTTAGCTGTTTGCTTAAAGGTCTCTTCCCATGTTGTTAGTTCCTTTTCAAGATGGTCCCTCTGCTCTTTGAGTTTTGCCAACTCTTCGTCAGATAGCATCATTGTGAACGGGAAGAGAAGAGACCCAGCTGTTGTTCACCGGTCACAGAATCAGGAGAAGTTAACACTTTTTTTTTGTGTATCCGCCTGGAAATGTACGCGCAAAAAAAAAAAAAATGCAACTAGAACTAAGAGGATGCCAGCTCTATTTTCTTTCATGCTGTTATCGCGAGGATTGTTCTCCTGGATAATAGGGTTTCTGTTTAATCACAAAGTATCATGTTTAACCTAGTCAAAATTAGTATCGTTCGAACTAAGCTTTGTGGCGAAGTTGGTCAAGTCGTCCACAAATAGGTTCTGGTGCGGTTTATGGTGTTCATTTCTCACACACTCCAATGGAGTACCAGCGTGTCCGCCGTCTCATGGAGCCGGAAGATGGCACCTGTGGGGCTATAGCTCTTAGGCCGCTGTGCATGCAACAGGCATGGTTCTGGAAGAATATGTAACGCAATATAGAATATTTTCCTGAAAAGGATGTTGCTGCAGTTTCCTTGCGATGACTAGATGTCAACATTTATGTAAGAGCCCACAATAAATTCCCAGCGTCACTGGATGGGAAGCATGTCTATTTTATCAAAGGTGAGCGACCGTTTGTCGGTACACCCAAGGTTCCACATTACTGCATTTGTATATAGTGCGTGGGGATGTCCTATTTACGACTTGTGCTTGTGTATCATCCTATACGTACACGGAAACGAATATACATTACAAAGTATGGGTGCGCCAATGATCAGCGGTGTCTGCGTAATATAAATTCATTTGTTCCTAGTATGTACGAAAAAACGCATGTACAGCCTGAGATAAAGCTGTTGCACCAGATTATGTGCCAGTATGGCCATTTTTAGGCAATTTCAGCACTTTTTCCCGTTTTCCTCTTAAACACAGGTCTATATTTCCTTCATAATAACATTGAATGATATTCATAAAGCTAAAGCTATTTCATTGAACCCAGCGGGAAGTGATGCGACAAAGAGAAGATTAACAAATATATGAAGCATAGCTTGATTAACGTGTACAACATTATCCTGAAACTTGACCTGAAAAACAAAGGGAGATGTACGTACAACACTGTGTAAAAGTCGTAAAAAAAAAAAAGAAAGCATCAGGTCACTTTAATCAATTTCCCCAATTCCCTTCTAGTTCAAGCCTCGGAAATTACTGTACAAGGAACGTTTCACGATAATGGACCGCACAGTCGAATTGCCAAGAAAAATCTTTCGTTTTTGAGAACCATGTCCAACAGAGATTGAAGTTCGGTTCAGATTTGCTCCGATGCCGTCAAAATTGGATGACAAATTTAGGCTGAACGATATAGTGTTGAACTTCCGGCGCGTCATAGACATGCGATACCAGCGCTATCACAAGTATACACGTGGTTACAAAAGCCTCTTCATGCGGACAAGGCGATTTCAACTTTGATAACGTCTTGCTGTAGCGGAAAGAGTAGACGTTTACAAGTAAATAACTTTGGATTTGATCATTCTGGATTTTTTTTTTTCTCTTGACATACATCTGGTAACAGGAATTATCACTGAGAACCTGCCAGTGTACGAAATCATCCAAACACTTTTTTTTTCCTATAGGATCTGAACTCTTTATTCAGTCATTAGAAAGCGTATCTTCCTAATAATAGGAAAAACGTACCTGATTTTTTTTTTCAAAGACACACAAACATTTCTAACTTCCAGGGAATTCCAATAAACCTATTCGCGTGAATTACAGAAGCAGTACTAGTCCTCATTTCATTGACATTGAGCCCAGGGATACCATTATCAGCATTAGTTATCTCAGTGGCGAAGCTGTGAATACGTATTCTAGGAGAGAATTCAAGGTGGTGCTCCCTGAAAGACATCAATAATACCGCTCTATCATATCTCCGCTTAAGTTCGCCCGTGTAGATCCCACCAGTTTCGGCTAGGCTATCCCGCTGTTGATATGCTAGTAGATCTTTTTGCATTATTCCATGGGTGACGTTGTAAGCTGTCCATTGGGGGCAAGTTTGTCATGTTCATATTTTCCTTTGCTAGCAGATAGAACTTGAAAGTAGTGGTATAGTTCCGACGATCTATTGAAAGAATACGCTGCTGTTTTGATTTTAGGAAGGGCGCTAGCGCCATGAGAAGATCTAGGGGTTGTGCGCTTTTTGACATTGACGTAGGGGTTAGTACTTTCCCTGGTGATCAGGAAGTAGCTCTCGGTCCCGTGGAGACATAATATCTCGAGGAGATGCTTCTTGTTCTCCTTTGGGAGAAACCCATTGTTGAAGCAAGTTCTTTGGATTCATAGGGTGTAGCAAGTATGCGAGCTCACCGATAAGAGCAATTTATTCCTGGATAATGAGATAGTCCGTTGGTTCAGGCGGATTGTCCTCATGTATGACCTCTTTCGGTCTACCCCTGTTGAATCATATGGTACCCGTACTTGAATTGTAGAGCGGTAAAATAGGAGAAGTAGAGCCCGAATTTCCTTGACAGGCGATATCACTAGTGTTTGAAGAAACGTTTGTATCAGTGAAATGATAAGCTTGCAGTGAACCTCTGAGTGGAAAGTATATGTCTTTGCTTCAACTCGATAGACTTAGCGAATCCATTATATGAATCGTAGATTTTCTAATGCCCAATCGGAACGCGTAAAAACCTTTTTGAGTTAAGGAGCTGGGATGAGTATTTGAATCCTTTTTTTTGGTCTTGGGCTCTGGTTTCAGTATATAGTTTCGGTATGTTGAGGAACAATTTGCGCATTTCCTAATAAAATGGTTACACATCCAACGAACAACGTTTTTCCAACTATCAATTGTTTAATTTGCTCACAGTTAAAACAGTATGCATGATCAATGCGCTCAAGCCATTGTTATTGCAACATCGGATTGTTGAGCGAAATATTGCGCACTGTCTTTTCTTTTTCTTTTGTCCTACACCAATATAATCATAAAAGTATATTTGTATCCAGTAGCCTTTATTTTGGATACCAATCATGATAAACAATGAACATGACGTACTTATAGGAATGACAGTAAGCTGGGAATACAAGTGTGACGAAATTGAATGGTCGTGGCGACTAATAAAGTTGATGCAGAAATGTGGCTAAATGGCTGTAAACATGAGGATATAGAAAAAAAAAGGGTGTGATTTGCAGGGATGTACAAAGTGCGTAAAATAAATGACCGGGATAGATTCATTTGTGGTCATGGCAGAAGGAAGGACAGCAGTGACTTGAGAAGGCTCAATTGTCGAGCGACAAACTGGATTTGCGTGTTTTTGCTTTGAGAAAAAGTCTTCGGTGATATGCCACTCCATTGTATGGCGGATATTCAGAAGTTTTGAAGATAAAAGATTATCTCTCAACTCAAAAGATGACAAACAATCATATAATGTTTAAAGGAATTTCGTCGGGCGCTCCCTTTGGGCATTCCCTCTTTTCGAGATAATTGTTAGCTCAGTGTGATAAATTAGTCTGATGTAATCGTGATTGTATAATGCGTTAGCATACTTGTACTGCTACCTTTTTTGAATATATTTTATGGCATATTGCGTTTTTGGTTATTCGAATAGTTACACCTTTCGTGTATTCTTGGGAAGCAAATTCTCTCATAGTTGGACATCTATACACTCGAATACTCTTAGCCTGCGTTTTATTATCGCAACTTGAAGAAAATATTGGAGTGAGAATGACCGAAGGGAGTGCCCGAGGAAATTTCCAATGTCTATAATCCTAACATTACGAATAAACGCTATTGTTCGGAACAATCATCACTATTTGGTAGTGTGTAAACACGTTTAAAAAAGAAGTATATATTTGGCCCAGAGAGAGATTTTTGAAAGAGACAGTCTCTGACAAATAGTTCTTTTCATGACTTCCTCCAGATGGCCTTGGTAGGACCGAAAACGTGTGGATGCGACAAAGATGTTTACGTGCTATTTGAAAACCCGTAAATATTTTAGAACAAATTGGACAACAATATTGTTATGGCAACTGATAAAAAAAAAATCGAGAACTCGCTCTCTCTCTCTCTCTCTGGATTACAGGTCTTCACGCGGATTAAAGTGTTTTGCTTACATTAATGGAATATGACAGCAGACATTTCACCTTCACCCTCGAAATTCAGCTTTACTAACCATTGTTCGTTCAGGCTGCCGTATCCGACATATCTACAGTCAATGCTAATGTTTGGCGAAAAATGCTGTATAAAGGATGCGTAAAACAAGTTTCCGGAAAAAGTGTGCAGCATTATTCATGATTTTTTCTGTCTATAGTTAGATTCTTAGATTCGTTCGAAAAGCAAAGAGATGGTTATCAAAGTCAGATCCGCTCTCCTCATCGCTTTAACCGGTTAAGGTACGGGGGCTGGCCCCTGCCGACGGGCAGGAGTGCCTTTGGGGTAAATGGGAATACATCCGATCATTAGCGATACTAAGCATGAATACTACTCATATAAATAAATTTTGCGTCCACCAGGGAATTAAGTTGATATGAGTAGAATATGCGTTTGTTATTGCTAATGTATGTACGAATAACCTCGTAATTGCTGGGGTTACTATCACCTACTTGTCTGCACCAGGACCGGGACCACTTTCCAGTTTCCGTTTTTACTGCTTTTGCCCGATTCTTTCTCTTTGTTTGTTTCCTGTGCTCGCAAGCGTTGTTTGCTACTGATCTTAAAAACAAAAAAGTTGGTGTAATCATGGTCAAATGCCTTTCAAAGTACTCAAGCCGAAATATTATCTTGATTTTAGTTTTCTTGGCTTGGTTGGGAGAGAATTTACTGATCTTATTTAATTACAAAGGGGACCCAGACTTTTCGCGATAAGAAACGGATCTGGGTTGCTTTGCTGCCCATATTATTGCGGCGATGTTCTTGTGTTTCTCGGCCTTTTTCATCTATAATGGCTAGCATTATCGTTTTGGGAAATGCAATTTTGGGCGTTTCCTTGAACCCTGATGGGCAAGCAGTCTTTGGTATACGCCAAACTCGGGTATGTCCGGTTGATATGCAAAGTGAGGCTATGGTCCCCATTCTTTCGTGCTTGTAAAGTACGTCATCTAACCAGAAGAAGCTTACACCGGTGTATCTACTTTTTCTCTCTAAAACCAAGTGAGAATGTATATGTTACAGTGCTCAGGGTCATTATAGCTTGAACGGTAGAGCGATTTACTTGTCTAAAACACACTAGGTCTTATCCAAGAAAAAAAACGTTTTTTTTTCTCTTGTTAAATGAAGTGCTGAAGGAGAGAGTTCCGCGGCGTTTTTTAAGATGAAAAGGCCAGGAGACCTGTCGGTTGGTTAGATACCTGTCTAATGCGCGAGCCATCGTTGATTCCCTTTTTCGGATGTGGGTTTTTTTAATCCGCGTCACGAACGGAAGGTGGCTTGGGACTTCCTGGATACCCCAGCTTGGAATTTTTTTCGAAGGCGATACCCCTTGGATTTGTATACTTTCGGGGAAAACATGCATCGAGTGTCCGTCTCCAGGTTGTCGCGCTCTGCTGTGACAGGCGCAGCTCAGTGGAAACGACCTGTCAAGCTTCCTGCGGCAGGTAAATCAGTACACGCGTAGTAGCAACGGTTGTCTCTTAACGATTGCGTTTAGTTTTTGCCCGTAACCTCACTTCCGCTGCTGCCCCGACCACGGAAAATGAAAAACCTGACATTATCACGTACAGCCATCCTACTGCCCCTCTCGCTAGTTTCAACCAACGACTTGTGCAAAGACTGCGTCAGCGAGGAACGCATGCCAAACGACAGTTGGAGGAAATCAAGGATATTGTCAAGGAAATTAAAGAGAAGGGGTTGAAGTTTGATATCAACACATACAACGCAGTTCTGTCAGCCTATGCAAAAGTTTGGGATTACAGATCCCTTTTGCGAATTTTGGATGACATGGGAAAAGACGGCATCAAACCATCGTTAGACACTTACAATATCGTTGTTGAGGTAAAGAAAAGCAAAGAATGCAAGCTGGGTTACTGATATTTGTTTCTTAGTCGATTGCGGATCGGGGCGAGTACCGTCTTATGCGACAAGTGACAGATTTGATGGAGAAGAACCAAGTAGAATTCTCTGCATCAACGTACCACCAAATTTTACGATGCCTGTGTAATAACGAACAATTGGAGCAAGCTTTAGACACAATGGAAATGATGCGGGAAAAAGGCGTGTCTCCAAACATTGCATCCTATGCTACTGTGATTGCAAGCTGTTTGAAGTTGTCCGATTCCGCTACTGCCTATCAATTGTTACAACAAGCAGAAGAAGCGAAATTGCCTGTCGAATCACAACCTAGTATCTATATGGATGTGATGCGTGCTGTTGCATTGAGTGATGAGGTAAAAAAAAAAAAACATACAGATTATGGAAGAGGGACTTATTTCTTTTTGTAAAGCATGAGGCAACACGTCATTGCTGGGAGGCAACCGTAGAGAAATACAACATTCGACCAGATGAGGGTGTTTGTCTTGAAGTGTTGCGTGTTGCAGCCAAGGCGGGTGATACGAAACTTGTTACGGATGTGATTGGAAAACTCAGTACCAGTGGATTCCCTTACAAAGAGCATTACTTTACACCATTGATGGAAGCATTTGTTGCCAAAAACGATTTGAAGAGTGCATTTAATGTACTGGATATTATGCGTGTTTCAGGCATTACGTTGGGCATGAGAGCTACATTGCCAATTCAACAAAAGTTATTCAAGAATGTCGATGCGATTGATCAAGCTTATTATTTACTTGAAGAACTTAAACAAGAAGGCAAAACAATTGATATTACAGCATTTAATGTGGTTGTCAAGGCATGTGCTCAAGCTGGAGATATTCAACGTACGGTGGCAACTTATCGTGAAGCGACAAATTTGGGAGTGACACCTGATATCGATACCTACAACGCAGTACTTGATGTATGTGTTGAGACACAAATGCAAGGGATGGGAGCAGTTGTTATTCAAGAAATGAAGAAAGCAGAAGTTGCACCAAATGTTGAAACGTACAGCAAAATGATTGCATTGGCATGCACACAGAAGAACTACGAAAATGCATTTACGTACTTGGAAGAAATGAAGAGTTATGGAGTGATTCCACCAGAGTCAACATATGCTATTCTTCTACGAAAACTTGCAGAAGAAAAAGATCCAAGATTTCATATTGCATTGGAAGAGATTGAAACCTTTGGTTATAATGTGACACAAAAATTAAGGAAATTATGGAACAGGACGAAATAAACAACAAGAAGAGACAATAGAAATTTGTATATGTATAGACACAACTGGTTTTATGTTATTTTGTCTATCGGTTAGGTACGAGATAATATCTTTTTTTGGACACCACGTGGATAAATTGAAGCAAGCAATCATTCTCGTGTGACTATGAATGGTGTGTAGCACATTGATCCTCTTGATTCTACACACAAATGCATTCAATAAATAAAAAGGCAACCCCACATTGATCGTGCGTGTAGCACTTTTTTTTTTCCCTGAGTTGGTCTTTCATATAAGCAAGATGGTCCGGTCGCATGGCTTAACCGCGCAGCTAAAAAAAAAAAAAAAAAAAAAAAAAAAAAGTTGAATGCATTTCCTTCTTATTCATATATATCTATATATTGATCGGTTAGTCGGAAAATCAAAAAGTAATAACTATATCTGTTTACCATTCCGTAAAGGAATATCGTGCAGTTGAGTGCAACAGACGGAGCTATATACTTGAAAAGCAATCCCTTGCCTTTCTTGCTAAAACACATACACAGAAAAGAAAAGGCCTCGTTTTTTTTACTTTTAAGGTACGTTTTTTTTTTTTTTTTTTTTCCTTCTCCTTTGATAACCCCCTTTATTTCTCGTAAGTCTTTTTCCGATAATTATGTATATAGAATTACAGTAATAGCTTACTAACATACTCAATAGATATAAGTAATAAATAAATAGAAGCAAAGATATAAAGATATAAGAAATATATAGTAAAAGAAATAAGAAGCAAGAAAGGGGATTGAGGGGTTCGAAAGGGAGCAAAGAAAAAAAAAAAAAAAAAAAAAAAAAAAAAAAAAAAAAAAAAAAAAAAAGAAAGAATAGATAGAGAGAAAAAGATGTATAGTAACAAAAAGGTGATACGATAAAGTTTTTTGACGGTAACACATCGTTATTATTGATTCAGAAATGAAGATAAAATAAAAATGGAAGAACTTTTTCTTTTTCTTCTTTCTTTATATGAATCCTCCTTAACGTAAAAAGCAGTTCAAGATTTTCTCTCCCTTCTTGTCAATCCTTACTTTACACTCCTTCCATTTGACTTTTTCATCGTCTTGAAATCTATCTCTCTCTCTTTTTTTTTCTCTTTTTCTTTCTTTCTCTTCTTTTTCCTTTTGGCTCCCTTTTTGGTTCTTTACATCCCTTTTTTTTCTTTTTCTGTCTTAAACACCCCTGATAAAAGATGAGTAAACTTCCTTTATCTTCGGATTACATGAACGACGTTTCTTCTTCTTCTTGTTCTTCTGCGCCTCCATTTACAACCACTAATTCAACTCCAAAACTGGAATTAACTGACCATCCAATGATGTATTCTGGTAAATACATTAAACATTTATTATGACTAAAAAAAAAACAAAATCAAAAAGAACTCAGTAATATTGTAGGTTCACCTTTTTACGTGTCACCCATGCATCATCCTCATCATCAGGCATCACCATCTTCTGCCACAGGAGGTTATTTCTATGACCCAAACATGGCAAGGTCATTTACTACACATTCACCAACCCATCACAACAGTAATAACTTCTTACCAACTACAACAACAACTACTTCAACTCAACCCTCGGCTACAACAACAACATGTGAACCAGCAACCATCATGCCTCCTGAACCACCAATGTTAGTAGCTTCATCTTCTTCTACAACTACCGCTTCCACAATGTCAACCTCATCCGTCGAATATCTTAATGAAACCATTGCCAAGGCTTCTTCTTTGCCTGATTCATTTTATCCCGAGTTTCTTCAATATTCTAAAGAAACTTATGAACAATCAACTGGTCCTAATCGCAAGAAACAACGACGAACTCTTCAAGAAGAAGAAAAAGAGGAACAAGAACAACAAGGTATAGAAGAATCTGAAGAAGGTGAAGGAGGTATTGATGAGTCAATGTAAGTTTCACCCCTCCTACCATTCCCCTTTTTTTCTAAACTCCCTTTTAAAACAGGAAAGGACTTTCATCTGCTGAAATGCGCCGACAAATTCACATTCAAAGTGAACAAAAACGCCGAGCTCAAATTAAAGATGGTTTCGAAGATTTGCGTAACCAATTACCTGCATGTCTTAACAAAAAGATGAGCAAAGTTGCCTTATTGCATCGTAGTAAGTATATTTATATATTGTACAACAAATCTTAACTCATTCAATGACAGCCGTACAACATATTCAACACTTGAAAGAATCCCAAAATACCATTTTGCTTGAACTTGAACGTTTGGTACAAGAGAATGAACAATTACGCAAGTACGTAAACCTTATATCTATATAATAAAAACAAGAGACTTACACCAACAATCCTTAGATTTCAAGATAGTGTGTTGCAAAAGCAAGCCCTGGAAAACATGTATCCTATCGGTAACATGTAAAAAACAAAAAACAATCACAAAATCCCACGCAAGAAACAAAACTATAGTCTAAAAGTCGTTAACCTTCTCCTCTCTTAAACACACGCACACACACACACACACACACACAAACTCACATATTCCCCTTTTCTTTTTTTTTTTTTTTTTTTCGTTTGTTTGCATTTTCTTTTTTATTTTTGCATTTCTCCATTGTG
Source organism: Saksenaea oblongispora B3353 (assembly GCA_000697495.1). Taxonomy (NCBI): domain Eukaryota; kingdom Fungi; phylum Mucoromycota; class Mucoromycetes; order Mucorales; family Saksenaeaceae; genus Saksenaea; species Saksenaea oblongispora. Next base: position 51,752 of record JNEV01001577.1, on the reverse strand, counting down.
ACAAACAAATCAACCACTTTTTCTCTTCTTCACCTTTTCTTTTTTTTTTTTCTACATAGCGATTTTCGACTTTTTTAGATCATAATTTATTTGATCTTTTGGTATTTACTTCTTTTAACCTTTTCTTCCCCATAGACTTCCCTTTTTTTTTTCTTCTTCTTCTTCTTCTACTTCTTTTTGTATACCCTTCTTCTGCTTCTCTTTCTTCTTCATACCCTTCAAGAGATCCCTTTTTTTATTTCCTTTTTCTTCTTCTTTATTCGTGCAAGTTCATTAAAGCTCTTTTTTTTTCTTTTTATTTGTTACAATGTTCCTATGGTACATTGCCTGCACCATGAATGAAATGTGGAGGTACATTACTTGTTGCATTATTAGGTAGTGAAGAAGAAGAGGAAGAAGAAGGTGGTGGTGTAACTGCATGAATCGTCGTACTAGAAGTCGTTGTTGTTGGTGTAGTCCCATTACCATTGGATGTCGATTTTTCATTTGTTGAATGTTCCTCTACTTGTGTTGTATCTTCTGTATCCAGTAATTCATCAATACTTGGTGCATTTTCAAGTACCCAAGCATTCACATTTTCCTGCCGAATATCTCCACCGCCAGGGTGCAGTAAATGAGCTCGTGTCGTTTCCCAAAACTCGGCCAACCATGCAGCATCGCCACAGTACTCTTGAAACGTGGTCCGTAAAAATTCAGGGTGCATCAATGTACTCGATTCGGCTGTGCGCCTTCGCGCCACCAGAGCAGGTGTGTGGCTCGTGTAGAGACGATTGTTCACCCAAAAGAACCCTTCACCCTCTGGCCGAATTTGGACAAACGCCACTCCCGATCGGTGAATGTACTGATCATACTTGTATGTTTCCTTAATATACGAATACTGTGCATCCACTCCCTCTGCCTTGGCTCGTTCAAACTTTTCATCCGCTTCCACATCTAAAACAAACCCAAGATGACGCACCAATGCAATCTCATAAAACTGCTTTGGTACATCATACTTTACGTGAAGTTCGGCCACAGGAGGTGGTGGTATCGCCAAAGTAATAGGCACAGGACATTGGAAAGGATTATTATTCTCTGAATCTTCGTACGCTTGCTCAACCGATCCCTCCACAAGCTTCAATCCACATCGTTCCGCCTGACGACTCCAGTTCTGCAGTAACTCCTGAACAAGCTGTGCCGTGCATCCAAGCCAGTTAAGCTGAAAGTGGTACGAATTCTTTGGATTATGAATTGTATCATAATGTAAAATAGCTGTCTCACGACGATCGCTTTTCTTGTACGGATCCACATCAATAATCATTGATTTGGACATGTAAAATTCCACCGTTTCTGTCGCACGACCACCAGGAAGATCGACCATAGATGCATTCGACCCCGTCGTGGTCGCCGTCGCCGTCGTCACTCCACTGCTCGCCGTTGCATTGCCACTTGCATCTTTCTCCTTTCCAGTACTCGTGGCAGGTGAAGCTGCCGCTGAAGCTGCATTCGCCGCACTCGCCTTTCGCCCAGCCGTATTGTTCATAAACCATGCTTTGTGTTGTCCAGGTGCAAAATCATCGTGGAGTCGGTAAAAGTAATGGCCATCCAGAAAACCATGTCGACCAGACGAAGAAACAAATAACGGCGGTTTACGCCCCATCAAGGCATTACCAAACGCAACCGCCTCCTCACGCGTACTGATATCATCAAACTGACTGATCAACCAATCCACAAACTCGTTACCAATAAAAGCACTGCGAAACACTTTGAAATGCCATCGTCGATCCTGAATTTTAAGCCCACTCTTTGCATCGCGCATCGAAAGGGAGATATCCTTCGATTTACTATCCCGCGAAAGTACAATTGGTCCGAGATTACCGATCGACGCCAAAATACTACTGCTGTTATGATGTTGGTTGGCAAATGACTCGCCATGCGCCATCTTCGACACTTCGTTGATAAGGTATCCGCTTGGATCCATCGTCGTCAACTTCACTCCAAAATCAGTGCTGACCAACTCCTTTTTTCGTCGCTTCTGTATTTCATCCCGCTCCTCGGGTGTCAACCACTTGGACTTGCGGATATTTTGAAGCCACGTATCAAACAGCGCCAGCCGCTTCTCTTCCTCATCGAGATGATCATGCGATGCAGGCACCGCCACATTGGAAGGCAGCTGCTCCCGCGGAACAACAATAAACCGCGAACGCCAGAACCGAAGATTATCCGTCAACTCCTCCTGATGTCCTGCCACAAGATGATCCAAGTAATTCCATGCATACAGTAGACTTGGGTAACTGAAAAGCACGTTCTTAGGACGGTAGGATGGTAAATGCTTCGGCCATATCGCACATTTGTACGCTATCTTCTGTGTATCAAAATCAATGATCCGGACATAGCGTCGTACTTCCACGTTCTGCCCTGACGAGTCGAACGTCAATTGGTGCACTTGATGACCCATGGAAAGCCACCACACCATGTGCTTCCATTTCAGTTTATCCATCTCGCTTTGCAAACTTCCTAATCCACCAATCATCTTTGCACCTACTCCACTACCGCTACCGCCCGTAGGCATCACCGCCGTCGATGTCGTGGGTGCAACCGTACTCGCCGCCAAACCTCCATTGCCCCCGGCTGTTGTATTTCCCGTACCACCGCTTGCTGCGGTTGACGATGTTCCTGTCCCCTCCTTGCTACCAAAACCGAGTCCGCTGGCCACTTCGGTTGTTGACTTGGGTTTCTGATAATTCGCGCTGTTGGTAATATCGACAATGATCTGGAAACCCTGTGCCAAACGTTGACTAAGCATTTCTGTCAATAAATTGGCCGTCTTCTTATGTTCCGACAACGATCGATCACCCGCTTGATAAAGGTTCACATCCTCACTGGCTGAAACGGTGTACATATAATGGTCATAAAACATTTTCAGCTCTTCATTCGATGGAAAGTAGTCCGTCGTCAACGGAAGACACGCAGGCGTCGTTAATGATTTCCAGTAAACCACTGGCCCTTCCCGCTGCTCCATTTTGGGAAGCGCGTGCAACCATCGACGAAGATGCGACGTAAATTGAAGTGAATAATCGTGAGGATTGCATGGATTGATCAACATCTGCTTGGCCGAGTTTCGACCACTCAACGTATGCGACGGCGAGGAGCGATTGCCAACCCCTGTTGCCCCAAAACTTGTCCGCATCAAATCACTGTTCCCTGAATGTTTATGAATCGACGGTAGACTACCTGGTACAATCGTTTGCCGAGGCGAATGGTTAGGCGGCTTTCGACTATCCATACGTCCCAACCCTTTGTTATTGATCGGCACTGGGTCTACCGTACTCGAGCTCACCACCACCGAATCATCGTCCTCGCACCCAAGAAGATTGCCTGTGTCGATCGCTGTATGCACCGCAAACTTCACATCTGTACTGGTCATTGTGCCTCGACGCGAGGATCGGAAACGATCGTCACGGTTGGGATACGTCGGTGATCCCTTGAACAAATCGCTCACTTTTGGTATATGATCTTCCTTCTTTACATTGCTTTCGAACGTGATTTTACCACTTGCTTGTTGTGATTGGGAAATAATGGATGTCAGACGCCGATGATCCCCATGATGCCACGTCTGCCCATGACCCACGCACGTCAGTACCTCTTCGAGACGTTTGTCACGCACACCTACCGTAGTGGATTTGCCGATACCATGTCTTACTGGATCTTGTTCAGGACTATCGAGAGAGCTACGCTGGACCCCCGTCGACGCTGGCTTCGTGCTACTGGCAAGCTTCGCCGTCTGCGAAGAGACGCGTCGATTAAACCGTGGCTCCAGCGAATCCTTGAACAAAAGACTGTCGTACTTGTCATAGTCCATCGAGAGCGTAGACACCTTGGGCGGCATATTCTCCTGAGCAGCAAAGAAGGATAACCGTCGTCCCGAAGGAAAATTCGCCGAACGAGACAGGTAACCATCCCCGTTCCCAGTTGCTTGCTGGTGGTGGTCCTCCGTTTTCAGCGTCATCTTCTCATTCAGACTGCTACTACTTCGCTGCTGCTTGATTCTCTTCCCAGGCACATTGCGCCCCTCGTCTGCTAGATAGGGTATGTAGATACCAGTGATATCATGCTCCATGATGCCCATCATCTGGAGCTCGTACATCTTACACCGTGTTTTGTACTTATCTTGCTTGAGAAAACGTCCTGTTTCGTGATGATAAAAATTACAGTCGATCCAATGAGGAACGGAGTGGTACTGGTACGTCGCTGCTGACGAGTCATCCTGGTACAATGGGTCCCAGTACCCTGCTGCCACCTTGGCGCCTACAGGCACGTAATTTTTGCCAATGCCTGGCTTGAGCTCAGGCGAGTTACCTGCTATCATTTGTTTCGGATGCCGGGGGGTCGCCATATGATCATGTATTTCTTCGGGTGGAGGGGAAGACATGTAATACAGAATCGGAGTAATATGCAACGGCAATGGCGAAAGGCACACCAGGTCCATCGCAATACCATTGTCCGTCATGCGTTCGTTTGTCAACCGAAGCAGCTTTTTCGTAACCATAAATTTACCCGCACCAGGAGTCACCAGAATAATAGACAAGCCCGTTCGCATCAGATCACGGTCAACATAGTGTTTATCGAAAGGATTCAGCGCTAGATTGATAGCTTCCAGAATATTGCCCTCGTAAGCCATGCCGATTTGCCCACACACAAGACTGCGCTCTTTCTCTGTTCGCATCAGTACATGCTGCTGGAATTTGAGGTGCTCGTCTTTCAGCACACCGATAATCGACATCCAATCATCTGTTGTCTCCCAATCCGCCAGAACCTTGTAAAAGTCTTTGTAGTAGCGACCATCCTCTCCTTGGTTGACAAGCTCATCCATAGGATCTTCTGCATCGTAAAATACTCGCGTAAACAGGATAATCGACACCACATGATTTGTGCCTTGATCCTTCCACCGACTGAATAGATTAGGCAAGAAATTGTTGACCACCTTTTCAAAGTATAGTTCGCCATCTTCATCAAACTCCCACATCTCTCGAGACATTTGAATAAAGACAAAATACTTGGCCGAACCGGAACGAAAGATCATACGCGTACTACCGTTAATATAGCCAGATGTAACCTATACAGTAGATCTGTATATCCACTTCTTTCAGTAAGCTCAGCTTTTTTATCAAACCTCTTTATCATTGGCGTACAGTTTTTTGACGGTCGCCTTGATAACACCAGCAAACAAAATCTTCTTCTCCACATAAACGCACGTGCCGCTTAAACTTTGCTGAAGTCGCCACATGTCACTTCGTCCAAGGTACTGTTCTTTAAACGATAGTTCTACATGATCCAACGCCACTGCGCTGGGATCAATCTAAAAAAGAAAACTACGTTATGACAAATCCCTTTTTTTTTTCTTGGAAAATAACTCACGACTTCAACATAAACCTCAGGTCGGAAGCGAAGATTAAAGCGTTCTGCAATGTCCTTCGAAATGGAGATCTATTGTCCTATCTTTAGACCGAGGGTTGCATATGCTCTTTCTTTCATAACAAACCTGTAATTGCTGCTGCCGTGCAAGCGTCTCTCGATCCACACAGGTTACTTTGACAACAAATGACTCTCGTTCCGTCGTTGCTGGAAGCTGTTGCTGCTGTTGTTGTTGCTGCGATCCTGTACGTGGATAATGGATGCGTAGCACCTGTCCGTCACGAATATTGGGGAAATGATCCGGATTGACCACAGCATCGTGATTGAAGGTAGTACCGGGATCATGAAACCATAGTATAATTGGCTTGGCCGAAAGTAGCTGGCCAGAAGACGCTGCATTCGTTGTTGGTAGGGCAGGCATAACCCTGAGCGGGGATTCCTGCCCACCTTCACCGTGAATATTGGCAGCTGAAATCATGAAAGTCACCGAATTGGAGGCGCGCACCCGAACAGGAATTTTTGGCCCGCGAAAAAGCACTTCAAAAGTTAATCCTATCCACTCATGAAATAATCAATCGATCCTCTATACGAATAAAAAATAATTATTGTGAAGACCTTGAAAATTATATCTAGGTTCAAACGTAATTTTTTGCCATTCTTCTTCGAGAACAGCAATCAAGTGTTCGCAGCTATAAAGGTAGTATCTTGATCCTCGATACGCCGTTCGAGAGCGTGCTAGAGATGTTTGATCGGATTGAGGTCTGGACTTTGTGCAGGCTACACCATTCCCTGTAATCCAGGAGAAGACTGAGACGACTACTGTATAAACTTTCGGCGCTTTGGCCCTGCCGGTGCTGGTTAAAAGCCATGACTCCCACCGCAAGAGTTTATACCGCAATCCCAATGCCGCTCTTTACCTTGTTATGCAAAAAAAAGTTACTCTTGTGGTCATTTCCCATGTTTGTGTCTTGAATCAAACCTACCTGTGACTAAATTTGCTCTATCATCGCTGTCTGTCTCCGTAGCTAGTATGATTTTTTCTTGTCTATACATTCCCTGCATGACCCACCTCAAACAACATGCCCAGTAGGGTTCGTACTCACTTGAGGATAACAAAAAAAAAAAAGACAATTTAAACCATATAATCTTCTTGAAGCTCTTCAAAATATCCAAAGGAGATATCGAGCCTTTCACCCATCCTGCAAACGATCTAGAAAAATTCCATACAACGGGTTGAACTTTTTACAAACTTTGAACAGCGAAACCGTAGCATGATATATTTCGCTTTTCTACTTTCGTTTCTACAGGCACAACCCATGCCAAAATAAACCCGCTCTACTGTAGATGTTCAAGTTTCAGTTGCGTCCAAAAGACACATTTCTTAGCCGCCATTTTGCATCATTCAATTGCTTTGTTGCTGTCGATATCTACTCTATTTCCTGTTTGGTATATCTCCAGGTCTCAATTGTGTACTAGCTTCTTATATATTATGGAAAAATTAATCCTTTAGACTTTGATTCAAGGCTTCTTAAAGGATTAGCAGGCTTGTTCAAAGTTTATTATTGAATTTAAGGATAATCAAAAAAATGCCCATCCTGTAATAACTTTTAAATTTAGTGATAAGAATATAGGCAAAACACAGGATAAGCGTAAGAGAACTTCGATGATTATTTAGATGAAGGATTATTTATACAAAAAGAAAAAATAAATTAGTAACAATTTGTGCTTTACGTGCTTTCACCTGAGAATTTCATCCGGCACTCCCCTCGGACACTCTCACTACAGTGCTATCGTCAAGCTGCAATAATGAAACATATACTAAAATTATCCCACTGTGAGAGTGTGCGCTACTCGTGAATGCACTAGAAGTGTACGTGTTTGAATAATCAAAAGCCCAGTATCCATCAGTAGATTCGAGAACGTAGTAGTACAGATATGTAACGCATTGTGCAACTATAATTGCATCAAAACAATTTATCACTCTGAACTAACAATCATCTCAAGTAGACTTTGAATGAGAATTGTACTCGCTCGCTTCTTCCGAAAAACGTCACTCCTGGGCCTTAATTTGAATTGAAGGGGTGCCCGACAAAATCCCCTTTCACTTCATTCAATGCTTTCGGAAGTATCCTCATTGGAGGCACCTGCAACAAAGTTTCGCCCTTGTTCTACTGAATAGAGTTGAAATATCCACTCCTTAACATGAACGCAGGCCATTGTAGTGTACCTGAAACAAAAAGAGGTTGTTTGCAATCTATTTTTCATGTTTGGCGTTTGACATCGGCTTAGCATGAACCTTTGCAGGATTCAGGCGGAGCAGTTCCGAACCTTGAGGTTGACACGCGGCCGACAAACAGTAGAATACCTCTTTCTTACACTTAATGAGTTTCTATAACGGAGAAAAGGAGTATTCGCCCACTGTAAGAAGACAAGCTTGCCTTTATGTGTTAGTCTAACATTTTAAAAGTACAGTCAATTTTTAGCATATGATGTGTTCAATCGATGCATGCGCGGTCTTCATTTTGATGGATATACTGCTGAGTACTCTGTAATAGACCTTGAACAGGGGAAGGAAAATATTCAAAAACTTGTTTATGATTATCCTTGTGACAAGCCGTTTGAGGAAGACATGTGTACGAAGACCATTGAAGCGGATAATCTCATGGATAAACTACTACTTGACGATACCTTTCATCACTTGCCTTCCAAGACGTTCGCATATGACATTGCTGCTGAAGCTAGTTGCAACACGCGTAAGCAGAATCAGAAGTTCTTTCAGAGCAGTACGGTCGAGTACACAGCCTCTTATATTTCATGGGGAGAAGTAAGAAATTGCCAAGGCGTCTTGTGAGTGGCAGAACTAATACAGTTTGAGCCAGGTTCGTCTATCTCCAGACCTTGTTAAAGCAACCGCCAGTTTCAAGCAAGCCGTACAAGATGCTTTGAATGCGGACACTGACAAAAGAAAATATAAAGCCTTACAAACAGTATTTGGACGATTTGGATATTACTACCCATCAAAAATCTTACTTGGTATTGTGACACGTTAACACATAGCTTTAATGAACACTTCCCTGCGTCAGGTGGCCTACTTGCTTGTAAGAAAAAAAGCATAAAAACCCAGAGTGAGGCCAAAGTGGAACGTGGCCACGAAGAAATTCCTTCCAGCAACAACACAGCTGAGAACATTACAAATGCAATAAAAAATCACAAACACTGGAACGTTATAGGTACTGTTAGCACCTATCTGATATAGTTGCTAGAAATACTGTAATAGGTGGTGATGTCGGATTATTTTTCGTGGGTGGACTAGAAAAGTGGAAACAAGCTACAAGGTTCCAGCCAGCAATTATCCGATTGAAGGACCTAATACCAGTATACGAAATCCTTGAGGATGACGAGCGTTCTCAAGTAAAGGAAATTTACGAAAAGGCACTTTCCAATGACTACTTTGGTTCCTCAGTAGAAAAGTACCTTGCAAAATTTGACAAAAGGTGCAGAAAAAAGGATGAAGACACGCGCAACAAAGTTGAAGACGTGAACTATTGCTTGCAAGATGTGGATTGCAACAACGATGAAGTAATTACTTCCCGATCAAAAGTGGTTGATCGTGGAAGCGAAGTTGTGCAAAATGTACCAGAAGATTTTTTCAGCGATCAATTGATTACATCCTATGAAAGAGCGGTTGACCATGGAAGTGAAGCTGTACAAAATGTACCAGAAGGTTTATTCAGCGATGAGGATAGTTTGGATGAAGACGATATTAGCCTTGAACAAGAAACTGTTGGTAAAAGAAATAACGGTACCCTAAATCAAACTGAAAATACGGATAATCCGGACAATGATAGCAATGATGATATCATATTGCATGAGATAGCTGTTGTTCAAAGTGAGGGATTGACACAAGTTGAACTTGGCGAGAAATACTATCGTGGAATAGGTGTGGATATAGACTTTGTGAAGGCAATCGCGTGCTACAGAAAGGCAGCTGGTGGGGGCAATAGCGATGCACAAACGAAACTGGGAGACATGTATAGATACGGACGAGGCGTGAGTCGAGACTACTCTAAAGCAGTGGAGTGGTACTCAAAGGCAGCGGAACAAGGAAATGGCGATGCACAAACAAAACTTGGAGACATGTATTTTTACGGACAGGGTGTGCGACGAGAATACCCTAAGGCGGTTGCATGGTACGGAAAGGCTGCAGATCAGGAACATGGAGTTGGGCAATTCAAACTTGGAAGAATGTATTATTGGGGAAATGGTGTAAACCAGAATAAGAACAAAGCGAAGGAGTTGTACGAGAAAGCGTTTGAATGGTGTGAACACGCAGCCGACCATGGAAACGAAGATACGCAAATTATACTTGGAGATATGTACAGATATGGAGATGGAGTGATTCAAGACATCAACAAAGCAATTGAGTGGTACACAAAAGCAGCGGATCAAGGAAGTGAAGCTGCGCATGTCCAACTTGGAGTTATATACCAATATGGAGATAGAGTGAAGAAAGACATCAACAAAGCAGTTGAGTGGTACACAAAAGCAGCGGATCAAGGGAGTGAAGTTGCGCACTTCCAACTTGGAGATATGTACAAAGATGGAGATGGAGTGAAGAAAGATATCAACAAAGCAATTGAGTGGTACACAAAAGCAGCGGATCAAGGAAGTGTAGTTGCGCAGTTCCAACTTGGAGATATGTACAAAGATGGAAAGGAAGTGAAAAAAAACATCAACAAAGCAGTTGAGTGGTACACAAAAGCAGCGGATCAAGGAAATGAAGATGCGTACTTCCGACTTGGAGATATGTACAGACATGGAAGGGTAGAGATTCAAGACATCAACAAAGCAATTGAGTGGTACACAAAGGCAGCGGATCAAGGAAATGAAGATGCACAAATCGAACTCGGAGATATGTACAGACATGGAAAGGTAGTGATTCAAGACATCAACAAAGCAATTGGGTGGTACACAAAAGCAGCGGATCAAGGAAGTCAAAAAGCAAACCTCCGATTTGGAGATATGTACAGATATGGAGATGGAATGAAGAAAGACATCAACAAAGCAGTTGAGTGGTACACAAAAGCAGCGGATCAAGGAAATGAAGATGCGTACATCCGACTTGGAGATACGTACAAATATGGAGATGGAGATGGGGATGGAGTGAGTCAAGACATCAACAAAGCAATTGAGTGGTACACAAAAGCAGCGGACCAAGGAAATGGCAGGGTACAAATCCGACTTGGAGAAATGTACAGATATGGAGATGGAGTGAAGAAAGACACCAACAAAGCAATTGAGTGGTATGCAAAAGCAGCGAATCAAGGAAACGGAGGCGCCCAAATCGACCTTGGAGATATTTATAGGGATGGAGATGGAGTGAAGAAAGACGCCAGCAAAGCAATTGAGTGGTATACAAAAGCAGCAAATCAAGGAAGTGGATACGCCCAAATCCAGCTTGGAAATATATACAGATGTGGAAGCGCAGCGATTCAAGACATCAACAAAGCAATTGAGTGGTACACAAAAGCAACAGATCAAGAAAATGAAGATGCGCAAAAGATACTTGGAGATATGTACAGATATGGAGATGGAGTGATTCAAGACATCAACAAAGCAATTGAGTGGTACACAAAAGCAGCGGATCAAGGAAATTTCACTGCGAAACGGAGGCTAGATGATCTAAGGCGTGAATAAGATTGATTAAAAACGGACAATGATGTTTCCAAAAAAAAAAAAAAAAGGAAGGAAGAAAGAGAGAGAGAAAGGAAAGGACGCCGCTGCATTGGTATAAAACTAAAAGTGGAACACAATTCTTTTCTGTGCTTGCCTTTGGTGTAGGACTTTGCGTCAACATAATAAACTTCGAACAGTTCGGATTCCGAGTATTAATTTGGAATGATATATTTCACAGATACCATCAAGAGAATTTATCGCCCGACATAATCGAGGAAGCTTTTTTTTTTTTTTTGGTATACGCCACAATCCTTTACGCTACCTATTTAGCACGTATTGGGACACCAACTGTGCCTTATCTCTGAAAACAGAGACACCACCGAGGCGTAAGGGCAATATGGCGCGGTTACCGCATCGACCACGTTCATATACACCTCTCTTAAACCTCTCAATTCCAAATAAACCGAGCAAATGTAAATAGAGACAAACTGAATAAAATAAGGCTATCCAAGAACCTCGAAGAATCCTTATCCATCTCCCTTTCAGTATCCTCAAATAAATTAGTTCTATTGGTCAGCGCAGAAACCTCTTTTTCAACCGATGCAAAGCAATAGTGAGTTCTGGCGTTTCTGAACCAGCTCGCACATTGGTTTGCTGAGGCATAACTTCACTTGTTCGATATGCATAAGAGACAAAGGATAGGCATTGTTATCGTTAGGATAGCTGTATCCTAAAAAGTGTCACGTCATTTTCGAACTACGACACGTTGTCGTTCTTGAGAACAAACATGTAAACAATAGCTTGTCGTTGCTGCTGGTTTGCCGTGGTCGTAAACGGTCCCAAGGAGGTTGTAGAAAATGGTGTGTAATTCTGGACACTCATATACCTGGGCTTTAAAAAGAAAAGATCCAGCTAGTCAATAGGAAGATGGTATTTATGCACGAGGCCAACCAAGCGCTTACCCTAGGTTGGCAACGGCATGTTATCACGCGCAGCAACTTTTTTTTTTTTTTAGATGATATGTTTGCTATTTAATACTAACAGGATGATAAGAATTATGATGATAATGATACATAGTACAATGCCCGCAAAAAGCCATCGTCTCGTTCTCCGTGATTTTCCTGACGCACCTTCTTCCTCTACGGATTTCATCATGAGAGAGGCATGCTCTGTTGGCTGGTCATCCATAGAAAGGGTATATTCTTGCTCCAATAACGCAACAATCTCTCTGGATGTGTCGGAGAGTTCTTGAAGTGTCCCTGTCAGGCGCTGTCCCTCCTCTCTCGGCGTTTGTGTGTCCGTTGTCCCTAACGATGCGTTACTGTGTACGCTCTTCTGCAATTCAGTAACAATAACACGTCGATAGTGGTCGACAAGTTCGATGTACGACTCTGCTAGACCTCTGAAGACACCTTTCCGGACAGCAAGATCACTCTCTCCAGCTCTCGGCAACATGCTTCTTAATATAGCTCGGATACGCATCATTACCGGATGGACTTCCGATAGAAGAGACGGAATTGTCTCTTCCTGGCCGTTTGACGCCGGATGATTAGGGGCTCGAGTCTGAATATCCTGGATGCGTACGATTCTATCGCTGGCGAATTGCGCGTCGTTCCGAAGATTGTTGGCATGTTGGCGATAGTCGGCCATCGATAAATGAATAGCATGCCGTTCATTAGAGCGAGCTTGTTCGGCGTAAATAATTGACTGCATAGGAAAAGAAGAAGAGAGAAAGAGACGAAAAGGCTGGGCAAATATAGAAATATATAAGGAATGACAACGGACGATCGCACAAAGTCAAAGCCTTGGCGGAGCCACAATCGCACAAGTGGCGACTGTCGAACCAAAAAGTCCCATTATCGATTCGTCTCATGCAGGTAGAAGTATGTCGCGATGCGAAAACATAAAGCAAGTGTGTGTTTTCTCATGTTGATCAAAAAGATAACAATCCTTTACAACTATGGATCGCACCTGGCGTGTGCATTCATGAAAACAAATGCGCTCGCATATCTTTTTTCTGAACCATGATGTTGCGGGGTAATCGAGGGGTTTATTCGTTTTATTTTACTGTTTTTAGATCTTCTGCATAGCAGCAACATCGACAGACTGGACATAGTCTTCGAATTCGGTGATCTTGTCAGTCAAGTCATCCAACAAAACCTAAACAAAAAAAGACAAGTTAAATCCCATTCTCCAGCGCAAAATATGTTCTGCCTACCTTGTCATCCTCGACAACACAGTTGATCTGGAGCTTCTTGATACCATAACCGATAGCAACAAACTGGTGGCCACCCCACAAGAGACCATCCATGTTAACGCTCTTGACAGAGTTGAGCAACTCATCCAAGTCAGTCTCGTCATCCCAGGGCTTGACCTCAAGGGTGACGGTGGTCTTGGCAATAGGCTTAGGCTTAGCAGCCTTCTTAGCGTTGTACTCAGCGAGACGCTGGGCCTTGATCTTCTCGGCTTCAGCATCAACTTCTTCGTCATCAGAGCCGAACAAGTCAATGTCATCCTCATCCTCCTCATCAGCCTTGGTCTCAGCAGCAGCCCTGAAAAAATCACAACGATGCGACGTCAGCATACCATCCTCCTCCAATCAAAAAAAAAAATTTTTTTCTGGCGTGATGAAGTAATACATACTTGGCGGTCAAACCCTGGACGGAGGCGATGTGCTTGTACCATCTGGCCAAGTGAGGGAAAGCAGTGGCGTTGGGGCCCTCGGGCAAGGCAGCGAAGACAACCTTGTCAGCTTCAGAGGCCTCGTTACTATACACACACAACACAGAGAATGTTATTTCGAAGCTCCTCCCAAAACAACACTCAACACCCTACCCAGAGACGTAGGAAACGTTTTCGAAGAAACCGTTAAGGATCTTGGAGGCCAAGCCAGACTCAAGAGTGAAGGACATGTTGATAACTTAAAGTAGAGGGAAGAGGGAAGGGCCCAATTGGGAGAGTTATCCCATTCTATAAAAAAATTTGCGTCGCGGTCACAAACTGCCACACTGTGGCTTGGCCAACAGCAATTGGATGCTGATACTGAACCCGTCAGGTCGAAAGTGAACAAACCGACATCATGGGCAAAAGCGCGAAATTCTACAAACGCCCCACACGAAAGCAAAAGGAAGGGATTGCACTAAAGAAACTGGTAGATCATGCACCTGGAATTACAAAAACACAAAAGAAAAAACCAGCAGCGATGCAAATTGACAAGGCAATTCCCAAAAAGGAGATAGCAATGGACGTGGATCAACCTTATCCCACACAAAGAAAGTCCCTGCCGAAAGATGAGAATAAACCAGATTATGTCGACTTGTTATCAGGAAAAAAGACTTTTAAAAAGATTCCCAAGCGTCGTTAATTGTAAACATGGTTATAGAGTATCTTGCAAAACGAAAAATAAAAATATACATATGATTTAAAAACAACTTGACGTTCACAACTTTTTACTGCAAAATGGAGAAAAGAAGAAGAAAAAAATAAGAGGGAATGTGGCTACTTGATATGATTTTTACGAAAATATAATTTTACGAGGATCGAATAGATTCAATTCAGTGTCGCAGTTCATTTACATGAAGTACATAACTAATAAAAAAAAAAGTCAGCGAATCAATAACAAAACCACCAACAAAACTAACCTTTCTGAAGATCAGGCTTGACAACAGCGAAGCTTGCAAGCTGAGCTTCCGAATCCATACTTTCGCTGGTAGCCTCAGTATCGGACCAGTTCTCACCACGACGATGGAAGCGGGCACGAGCAGCAACCAAATCAGCATAGTATGCAGGAGGAACCAGAGATACGGCACGAGTAGCACGACCGTAGATGTAGCAGAGACGGTAAGTAAGCTCCTGGAGACTATCGGATGTGAAGTTGTTGTCGTCATACAAGACGTGGTAGTGAGTGGGACGAGAAGTACCCTGCAAACCAGCATGGGATTGCAAGTAGAAATCGAATTCAAATGGATGCACGATATCAGTGTCAACAACCTAAAAAAAAATCAGTATGCTGCAAAAAAAAAAAAAATAGTGTGCCATGATACGTACAGTACCGGGCTGGCAGTTACCAGTGCGGTCAGCATCGCGAGCTTCAATGGGGAAGAAGCGGGCGTGGTGACGCTTCTGGACAACGACGAAAGTGATGGCAGGGCGGTAAGTCTTATCCAAGGAGGCACATGCAGCTATGTAAATAAAGAAGTTAGCTTTCATTGTCGGATGTGGTGGCAGAAACTAACCCTTGAGAGCAGCAATTTCACCCTCGAGGACGGCCTTGAATTGACCCTCGGAGACACCATCACGGTAGAACAGGATTCTGTCAGGCTTCTGACCACAGGACTGGTAGAAGTTCTTCAACAACTCCTTAGTCATGTTGGCCAAATCAGCAATGATTTCAGTACGGTTAGCCTGGACACGAATGGCACTGGCGTATCTGGAAGCACGGGCGTCCATACTGGCAGTAACGGCAGCCACAGATGGGCGGTTCATGTCACCTACAACCTCATCGGTCAGTCCACGCGCATCACCCAATAGATGCCTCTTCTTACCTGGAGCAGGGTGAGTGACATCAGCACCCATAATAATGGTAGGACGCTGAGAGATGAAGGGAATCTGTGGGGGCGAAAGGAACAAGTTCATGCCACCCAACTTCATGTTGACCTTCAAGCAGACGTTAGCACAGTACTGCTTCTTGGCATCGTTGATGTGCTTGCTCTGAACACACTGGGTGGGAATACCAATCACTAACACGAAGCCGGTTAAACCACAACGTCATATGACGTCAGAAGACTTACCAGTATCAGAGATACGCTTGATTTCGGCGTACAAGGGCACACCCGTGTTGGGCAGGATACAGAAGATAAGCTGAGGGTTGGCCTTGGCAGCATTACCAGCCTTCAACCAAGCCTCCTTCAAGGTACGGTCAATATTACCTTGGGGATCTGCGTTCATAATGGGAGGCTGCTTGTTGACCACGTTCTAGATGCATAAAAAGAATAAAGTAAGCATACATGATTGAAGCACGATCAAATGCCATACCAAACCAGTGTCAATGAAAGTCTGGCACAACTCACGAATAAATCGCTGGATGGCAGGAGGAGCGAGGTTGTTGGCAAAGTTAATGACACTCCACGATCCCAAAGTGGCACCTTGGGCGACCTTCTTTCCACGCAAGTTCCAAGCACCGCCCTGAGGAGCAAAGTTAGCGTCTTGGGAAGAGGGGTGGTAAGAAATCTGAGGTGTTTGCAAGACACGGGCATTGATCATGGTCATTTCGGGCTTGACAGTCATGCCAAACTGCTGAAGGTATGGGTTGTTCTTGTAGTTGAGCTGTTGAATACCATCGCGGATCTTGTTGGCACGAACGTTGGGCTTCTGGCAAGTGAACTTAATCATCTCAGCGGTTTGCTTCTCATTCAGCTTCTTGATCATTCTTTGACCAGGAACAACCTCGCAGACTTCCATGGGCAAGAAGATATCACGCTTGACAACAACGCATGGCAAGAAAGGATAGGCGATACGACGGTTGTACTGCTTGGCGAAGTACTGGGCAACGGTCATCTCAGTACCATCCTCGGTCTTGAAGTTGGTACGGTCAGTAGGTGTGGGAGTCAACTTGGTGATCTTGTACTTCTTCTTGGCTTCACCACGATGGATAATCTGGATCTTCAAAGCCTTGAGAGTTTTCTCCAACTTGACGCGTTCCCTGTCGGGAATACCACGGCGGAGTTCCTCAACAGAACGACGACCCAAGATCTTGGCAACGATCTCAGGAAGAGGACCAGATTCATAGAAAGCAGTAGCGGAAACATCAATGTTGATCAGCATCTTGCCTAGTGTGATACAAAAATAAACGTTTAAAACCAGTTGCATGCGAAACGCGGCAAAAAAATTTTTTACCTGCAGTGGGGCGAGCAGACTGGTAGAAACCTTGCCACACTTCAGCAGCGTTGGGCAAAGGACGCTTCTCGTGGGGAGTGAAGAAGGAACGACCAACAGTAGAGTAGGTCATGCTGGGGAAGTGGCGAATCAACACATCAAGCACCATGATGGCTAAGAATTAAAATGCATGGTGCGGTTAGTATGCTGGCATTTTTTTTTTCATGATAAATTACCAGTTAAACAGTTAGGAGTGCAAGCTGATTGGCCGTTCAAGAAACGACGAAGCTCTTCCATGTTGATTTCGCCTGCCTTCTTGATACGGATTTTAAAGGTGTTACCGACGCGTTTGGTAGCACCGCCAGCCTCCTGAAGGTTGACCTGCAACAGAAAAATGAGTACATGTGCTATAAAAATAACAATGAAAATTATTTCCTAAACGTACCTCAAAGGCCATGGCGTTATCTTCGCCTAAAGCTAATGGCTTGGGAGAGAAGACGTTCTTGCGACCGTCATAGACTGTCTTGATATTTTGCAAAATACCCTGACCATCAACATCTTCAAAAGACTTCCAGACTTTGCGGTAGACAGCGGGAGGGGCATCCGGGGGGTCAATCGTGACATCATAATGATGGACATTTTGAGTGGGGAAGGAAGTTACTTCAAAGAAGTTGCTTCGAATGCGAACGGGCTTTCCATTACGGCCAGCACCATTTCGCAGGACGTATTCAGTGAGTTGTGTTGCCATTTGGGAAACAGCTAAAAGGCTAAGTAGGAGAAAAAAAAGGTGTCTGCTGCCGAAAAAAAAAAGGCAAGGTATGTCGTCAACATTGGTGAATCAACCAATGAAAAATCTTTCGGAGATTATGATTGGTGTAATTTTTTGTTGACCAATCTTGGGTGAAACAATGTTATGTGATAAAACATTTATTGCTCTAAAACTTCGAGGGATATATTCCCCATTTTTCAAGTAGAACATGTTTGTTGCATGAAGTTGTGCCAGAAAAAAAAATTAATTGTACATTGACCATGCAATTGCAGTATACCCTGATGCATAAAGGGTAACTTCTTCTTGAGCGGATTTGTCTTGTTTTGGTCGTTCCTGGTCTGTTCGTGTCAAAACGTCGGTATTATTTTCTTCGCTTTTGAAACAACCGTGGTCTTTTAGTAATCTTCGTTTCACAAAGAACATGTCGTCTGGAATCATTCGAATAAAAGCGCCGACAGGTATAGATAAAGCACCAATAGTAATACACATCATCCAATGGTTAAGTGTAAGTGGTGTTGTTTGGAATGCTGCTCTTCCACATTCCACAATCAGAAACTGCCCACACACACTGATTACAAAAATGATCATAAAGAAATTGTTCTTGTTAATATCTTGGAACACATTGAGGTGGTTATCAATCCGTCGGCAACTTAATATGTGACAAAAAAAAACAAGTGTGAGAAAGGTACATAGTCATGCGGGAATTCGTAGAAACACTTACTTGATCTCATTGAAAATTTGGCAGAAAACGAATGTTGTAAAAACGATAGTCCGCAAGGTAGCACCGTCACTTAAAAGATTCAGTACATCCGTATAAAGGAATATCAGGATCACGCTGATTTGGTAAATTGATTGTCCGAGAATCATCTTCCACATTCGTCGGTCAATCAAAGGCGCAGAAAGACGCTCGGGTAACCGTTGGAGAAGATCTGGCGTAGGTGGGTCTGTGGCCAACGCCAATGCTCCAAACGTATCCATAATTAAATTGACCCAAAGCAGTTGGACAGCTGTCAATGCAGAAGTATGTTTACCGCCCGTTATCGCTGAGGTAATCGTCAGCACCAGTGCCGTGATATTCACCGTCAATTGAAACTGAAGAAACTTTTTGATCGAATCGTTTATGCATCGTCCCCATGAAATGGCCCGTACAATACTCGAGAAATTGTCATCCATCAACACAATACTTGAAGCTTCCTTTGCAACTTCTGTGCCAGCCAGACCCATCGAAAAGCCAATGTCGGCAGCCTTGAGGGCTGGAGCATCATTTGTACCATCTCCGGTGACCGCCACGATCTCCCCACTCTCCTTCAGATCGTTCACTAGGATTTGTTTATCTTCTGGGCTGGAACGCGCGAGAACACGAAGCTTCGGCAGAAGTTTCAGTCGCTCTGAGCGAGATAGTGATCGGAAAGTTGGCCCATCCATCGCGAGTGTACCGTGCGTATAAATGCCGCATTGACGGGCAATGCTCTTAGCCGTTAACATGTGATCACCTGTCACCATCCGTACACACACACCAGCCCTTTGGCATACATCCACCGCCGATTTCACTCCTGGTCGGAGAGGATCGGCGATGCCAACAATACCAAGGAACGTCAAGCCCCCTGCGGAAATAATATCGCCTAGCTTTTGGTTCGACGGCCACTGGTCAAAGTCTTTGTAACATATGGTAATGGTACGCAAGCATTGGGCAGCATAACTCTGTATAATCTTGCCTATACGTTCTCTTGTCTCCAGTGTCATCACACGTGTTTCAATACCACCGTCGTTTTCCATAGCTGGATCACACTGGTCGTACGAGGGGGCATGCATGGACACAATACGGAAACAGTGATTGAGCAGGATCTCCGACGCGCCCTTAATGTGGAGTCGATAAACCGTGTGTTCTTTTTTGGTATACTCGTTCAGGACAGGAACACGAATTACAGTACCCATCGCCTTAACCCTTGAGATGAAAGGAAAGACATGTTCGGTGTGCCAACGATTTCGTAGCATGTCCACGGGCCCCGATGCCAAATAGTCTTGCGCAAAGTTGAACATCGCTGCTTCCGTTTTCCCTCCAATAAATGCTTTGCTGCCAGCACCGTTGGTATTCATAAACGCAGTTGAATTCACTGCAAGGGCCTGTGTGACAAATCGCCGCACAGGAAGTGGCATTCTATGTCCCACATCCGCGAGATCCACAAGGTCTACCCTCGTGGTGGGGGGTTTATCTGCAAAGCGGAAAGAAGATCCAAATGTACCCGCGACAACCGACATATGATTCTGCGTCAAGGTGCCAGTCTTGTCGGAGCAGATGCTTGTGGCATTGCCCATTGTTTCACACGCTGCAACAACTCGCACTAGGTTGTTATCCTTCAGCATACGCTGAGAAGCATAGGCAAATGCTACGACAGAAATAAAGAATAATAATAAAACGGTGTGAGCCTCCACTCACTACATCTCCACAACAAAAGCCTCACCTAATGTAACAGCTAACGGCAAGCCCTCGGGAACGGCTACAACAATAACAGTAACAGTCATAATAAGGATATGCATGACGTGGGAAATGAGAATCGTTGGTGCTACTGGTACGTTTGCTGCAGCATATTCCGCCAAACGCCGTGCAACCAAGACCAGAAACAAAAGCCCCGCTGCAATCAATCCCATTTTGGCGATGTTTTCCGCGAGCACGTTGAGTTTCTTTTGCAAAGGCGTGTCGCCTTCTTTTGCCTGCAAGGTCATCAAGGTTCTTCCATGAAATGACTGGGTACCAACAGCAGTGACTAGAAATGCACCAATACCCTCAACAACCTTGCTTCCTGAGATAAGGAAAGGATCAGGGAGAGTCATTTCAACAAATGATGACTGAGCGTTGATGTAATCGAGAAGGATAGTACTTGGATCGTTGTCTTCGCCATCGGAATCGGAAACGAGTGTCGAAGCATCCAATGAGGTTGATGAGTTTGGATCGGCCAGCCAGCGCAAAGTCTGACAGTCTTGCCAACGAGCTTTTCTTATGGCATCTGATTCACCTGTAGCAGCCGACTCGTCACATTTTACATTATGCCCTTGAATAAATATTCCATCCGCGGCCACGATGTCGCCAGGTTCTAGGCATAAAACATCACCGACAACGATATCATGGACTGAGATAGTGCACTGCGTGCCAGATCGGATAACCTTATCAGCGTGCCCCGGTCAGTATGCACACGGTGAAACGAGAACCAAGTAGCAAGGACTCACATTCACTTGGCGGTCTTCTTTTTTTGCGTTCAGTCTTCGGAACTGCTGCTCTTTCTGGTAATTGTTGACACTACCGACAACAACAACAAGAATGACAGCCGTAATGATGGCAGCACCTTCTACCCATTGGACGCTTGGGATCCTGTTTCCATGGTCATCATATTCGACCATGGTCAAATCCTCGTAGATCCCCACAAACAATGAGATAATAGCAGATACCATTAAAAGAATCTTGGCAACCTATTAGTTAGATAAAGAGATGGAAAAATCCCACTCACCAACGTCCTGTCCTGCATGGAAATCCACATCAGCTGCGGTATACCCATTGCCTCTGTCTGTGGAAAACTATTTGAACCAAATATTTTCCGACGCAACGCGTGGTTGATGCACTTCATAGGAACACTATCGTGCTGACGAGCGCACGGATTCATTTGGTGCTTTGTACTTCCGAGATCGCGCAGGGATACCGGTGCCGTGTACTCTTCATCATCTGGAATACCATGTGCCACGTTGGAGTGCAGGCCTTTAGCCACAGCATCCACTCCACCAATCCGTTCCAACATCCCAATATCCCTTCGATTCACAAGAGAAACTAGCTGCTCGGACGTGAAAGCAAACGGATTCTCCGGATCATCGTGCGATAGAAACGCCATATCTACATTGATATCATAGGTTTCATCGATGGAAGAAGGGAAGGATGGAGGGGATGAACTGTTGGACGACAACTGGCTACGGCCGCTGCTGTTATTACTTAGGTATCGCGAATGCCTCCCAACAAAATAGGGTGGTGGAGGAAGATTGCTGTCGACGCGTATCTCAGAATACATTGACATCGACACCAAAAGGTTGTTATTTAGATATATGTTGTCGGTAGAATTAGAGTACAAGAAAGGGATATACTGAAGCTAGATTTTTTAACCAGATATGATGGACTCCTTTTTTTTTTTTTTCTGAACGATGTCTTACTAATTAGACAATACAGGAGGTTATTATTGTGGAAACGCAGTACAGTGATTAGGGTGATCTCGAGAAAGAAGCCCAAAAAAAGAAACGCTTTGTATAAATCAACCTGAAAGCGGGTGCATGGAGTATAAGCCTTACTAACCATAGAATCCCACTTTTACTTCTTACACCCCTTATTTTGCTCTATCAATCTTTGCGTTCTCTTTCGGGTTGGCACCTTGCCACTATCTATAAATAAACATTTCCAAAACGAGAAATGAAAGCATTGGCCATGGCTCTTTGTGCCTGTTTGACGTGCTAGATTTTTTGTTGCTGTATTTTATCAAACTATACATGCAGCCCAAACAAATGCTTTCTAACCTTATGGATGAACTGGAAATTGCATGAACTTCGCTTATCATTGGATCAATAGTACTGTTCCTACTCAAGATGTGAGGAAAATGATCAAATGGCTGAACGTCTGATTCGTGATCATGTTAGGCGCGCCTCACTTTCCTTTCTCGCTTTTCTTTCCTTTTAAGAATTAGCGTAGTGAAGGAAATATTACAGGCTTGATTAAATGTTCTGAGGAATGTACTATTCCTCTGATGTTAGTTCTGGTAAGGGAAATTTAACATACAAATAAGGTGCATCCCTTGGCCGTTTTTAATCTTTTGATGGTGAATTTATCGACACGATTTTTTGTTTGTAGCATGAAAAGCTCACGGTGCATGTA
Organism: Saksenaea oblongispora B3353; assembly: GCA_000697495.1. NCBI lineage: Eukaryota > Fungi > Mucoromycota > Mucoromycetes > Mucorales > Saksenaeaceae > Saksenaea > Saksenaea oblongispora. Next base: position 29,136 of record JNEV01001577.1, on the reverse strand, counting down.
CCTACGTAATACCAAAGAAGCTTAAAAGAAACAGGAGGGCTCTATTGTTTGTTTCGGTTTTGTTGAATTTGCCGAACCGGTTTAAGGTAAATTTTGGGCATTAAGGCATGAGAATCATTAAGACAAAGGAAAATTAACCTACAATAGACCATTCATCCATATTTCCTACTGGAACGTGTTACTACCAATGATAAACACATGGAAAAGACTAAATAATAAAGCATCGAGTAATGAAGCAGACAGACCTGCATTGTAGAGATAAATTTTCAGCTGCAGTCTCGGTAATGGTAAAAAAAGTTTTGTTTTGTTTTTCTTTATCTTTATCTTGCATTTGAAAATCTGATTATATATGAAGAGCCTATCATACAAAGGAATATTTAACAACAAAGATGCTTTTGGGGGTGGTCTGGTTTAATCTGCTGGCTGCGTTAGACATCTGATGCTATGCATTGCGTGGGACACGGCTATGTTTCTTTCCCTTCTGTACGTCTGATGGCGGATGATTAGATGACAAGTGTTTAGTCAACGCGGGGCCTTGGGTTATGCTGCGTTCGGTCGGACTGGGGATGTCGGCCGTTTCTAGATGGATCTCAAAACGGCCCTTCCTGATCACGCAGTTGCGACCAGTGTCGACTTTCTGTGTGTTGTTGGCTGGCAGTTTTGTGCTGTGCTTACTGCTCATCCTGCGTAGTTCTTGCAATATCGGTGGCTCATCAGGCTTAGATTTATCGGACCGCATGGTCATTGTAGTCATTGTCGATCGCTGACTAGGCTTGCGTAGAACAGTTTTGGTCATTTGAGCGTTCGCAGCGGCAATGGTATCGGCACTGTCATAATTGTTCTCATCGGATGGATGCATATTCTCGGGTTTCTGCCAAAATTCGCTGTCCCAAATCCGATACTGCAGCTTGCGTTGGGGATTACAAACATCGTGACTCTGCAGAGAGAGGTTGCTGCGAAGAGAGATTTTTTCCTCATCCTCACTGTCGTCGTGTCGCTGCGACCGCTGTCGACGAAGATGATACTGGCAACAATGGTTTGATAGCGCCGAGTGGGTCGATACGGTGTACATCGCGATATCGTCGTCGCAACAAATCCTCCGTTCCGCGCTCTCATCCTCCTCGGGCAATATCCTGATCCCAGCAATATCCGCGAATTCTTTGGCTGTTAAATCTTCCGAATTGGTTGTGATATGAGATGCATGGATATCAGACGTCGATAATGAGCGAGAGCAAGATCTCATGCAGCCACTATGCATATTCCGACTGCGAGAAGAGGCGCTACGGTGGCAATGGCGAGAAGCTGTGTTATCAGATGACGTGCATTCCGAGAATTTGATGAGAGACGGCCTTCGATTTACGAGAATACCAGAGGGAGTGTCGGTGAGTCCAATATCAGATGTCTTTGGCGTCGTAACAATCACATCTGACTTTTTCAGGTCCAGTAGCGGTCGTGACGATGGTATGGATTTCTTTCTGTAGTTGTGGTGTTCGTAAATTGAGTCTTGCGAATAAGATTTAGGCGCGGATGGTCTCAGTGGATGGTCAAGTGGAGGTGACCATTGCCACCGTTGCTTTTTCTTTTGTTCATGGCCAGCAGATACAATCGAGCTTGTAATTTTACTGAAGATAGCGAGACCACTTTTCAGTTTCGATAGTTTGCTCACTGGTTCGGATGATTTTGTTTGTGAGGTACTCGTAGAGCGATTTCGTTTGAGAGCCGCAAAAGCTTTCGACATCGTTTAAAATAAGCAAGAAATGAAAATAAAAGAGATAGTAGCACTTTTTTTGTTTTCCTTTAATAAAAACCGTCCGTAACAAGTATTAAAAAGAAGTACACATGTCAAAGCAAAAAAAAAAAAAAACTTTACAAAGAAGGAGAAGAAGAAGAAGAAGAAGAGAAGAAAAAAAAAACGACCTTGCATTTTATCGTCTATAAAAGTGTTTTTTCCTTTGGGCGATCTTTTGAACTGGCCCATTTCTTTTTCCTTTTGCGTGCCGGTGATAAGCCCACATGTGATACAACAAGTAAATATATGCGCATGCTGTAAACTTGACAACCTGCTCAGACATAAAATCCCCCCCTTTCATTCCCATGTTAACCCAATGACCACTGACACTATACCATAAGTCTAAGCCTTCCTCTGCGCTATCCTTGGCGATCCGTCTTAACATGTCAGTCACCCAAAATCTCAGTTTGGCACTAGTCCTTCGCTATTTAAAGATACAATAACTCACTGATGCATATAAAATCTATTGTTGATATGTCAATAAAAACATATTTGGGTGTAGAGGGCGCAGTTAATCTGTGATTTATTACATCATTGCTCCCACCCTCAACTGGACTCGGCATTCCCCCGATAAAAGCGTGAGCGTTCTAAACGGCTTGGCTGTACTGCTGAAACGCGAACCAGAATAAGGAGAGCCCCCAGCATCCGAATGTGTGGATAACATCTGCATGTGCGTGCAGGGTGGTCAATCTGTATAAAGAGGTTTTGCGGCGCGTACCGTTACTGCTGGGATATATGGTGAGACTAAAATCATATAATAATTTTCCGGTAATATCGTTATATGCAAACGCGCTGCATACAGCTCCATGAGCCTGTGATTGGTTCTTTACAATAACTCGTTGCGCAGGACAGTACATTCTTACGACAGATGTACTTTTCGCTTCTCATGACAAAAAAAACGAGTGATAGAGAAGTGAGATTTTTGGCGACCAGAGCGCAATACCACTAAACGTGTCACTTCCTTTATTTTTAGTATCTGAATAAATTACCAGGCGCCTATACTGCTTAGTAAAGTTCAGGCTGTTTAGTTATTTTTGGCGCTGAATGCTGCAATACTTTTAAAAGAGAAAACAGGCTAATGCATAATTAACGTTCAATGTGGAACTCCGGCTAGACTGCTTGATGAGCCGCGATTCTGCGAACAAACTGTTTCAAACTAAATGTAATACCATCTATGCCATGGTACAAATTTATATTTGTTACTACGATGATTAATATGATGACAGATATTAGTAGCCTTTTGTTTATTACACATTATCCAACGACATCACAGTAATCACTGTAACCAAGGAGGATCACTGTTTCATCCTATTTCAAGGTAAAATGAGATGTATGTGCATTCATTCGCGAAGAGATTTGCATGCATTGACTGACTATAAAGCACTTTGCAGTGTTGATCACCACTGTTTTGAAAGCAGGGTACGTGGTTTGCATCTGCAGTAAACAATAAAACGCAGATATCGCCTCTACTTGGATAAACCCAACCATTGTAATACAATAATCCCAAGTTCGAGAACAAGAAACATATTCGCAGTTTCTCATGATAGGGAAAGATGTATGAGAGCTATAACCCGTCGACGGAATGATGACTTAAGGAAATGGAGAAACATCAATTTTTTCTTCCATGATAGCAAACATTTTTCTTTTTGAAATATTATGAACCAATTGAATGATTAAGCAATGTATACGCGACAAAGGAAGTTTCAGATAATCGGAGCTCGTATCAAGTCTAATTGATAATCAATGCGTGTGAATTATTGCTTTAGGTTAACCTTAATATCATTAAGAAGGCTGCTTCTACATGGTCCAACCTCGCTATCGTGAAGTCTTCAATATCCTTAAGGCTTTTAGAACCTACCTTCTAACATGAGCAATGAAATGTTCGTATGTATATATGCTATGTCTTATGGCTGCATACGTCTAGAGTAACCTCTCCTTTGTATGTCCTGCACAGATACGTAGCATCTATACGTAGTTTTTTTGTTGAAGTTTGGTCCAAAAATGTACCACAAGCAATACTGTATTAAAACTAATCTTCGTTCGCAAAGTGGTTGAAGACGTTTCACAAGGAAGTATTTTTTTCAGGGATCGTCGTTGCTGCCGCCAACTTAGATGAAATTGGTGCGTTGCTCTTGCAAAGTGTTGGAAAGACGGAACTATTCCGATGATACCCTATTGACAGAGCTAGTTTTTCTTCATATCACCACCGTCGAACCTGGGCTTCCCTACGATATCTAGACTGTAAGACGTTATGGTAAGCTATTAATAGACGTCTTAGTTGAAATCAGAAAAGTACTCGATACTGTGCGAAATTCTGTTCGCTTAGTTGAAAATGGTGTTCGTTTTGTTACGTTTGAGAATAGTAAGCATGTTCGTAGTTTCGGTGAATAGTGTAAAACTTCCGTAGAGCAAAATGGTTTTTGATTGGCGCAAAATATGATATAATGTGTGGAACAGCCGTAAACTCCGTCTTCGTCATGGTCAGTAACGACAAGTCCTTCATTGTATTTTCTGGTGGGAGTGCTTGCAATTACATTGGTGAGGAACATTACGAAGATAGATAAGGAAATATTTTAATGCATTATTCCTCAGCCAATGCATTCCAATCGATTACACCCAATGTCTGCTATGTTCTTGGTATATCAGATAACGGCGGCTCGACGGTAACGTGATCGCATTTCCGAAAATGTTCTCACATGGCAGAATTTAGAGTGAGCTTCTTCGTGTTCTTGGAGGGCCAAGCATTGGCGATCTGCGATCACGGTTAACCCGTCTCATTAACGTAGATGGCCCTCATTCAGCAGAATTAGCAGCGATCAAAGAACTTTTGAGCTACCGTTTACCAGCAGAAGGAGATGACTATGCTATCCGTGATGAATGGAGCATGATTGTAGAAGGCCGACATAGGTAGGTAGTGTATTTTATGTAGCATGGGTGATTTACAAAGCGTGAAGGCTATGGGATAATATCCCCACGGAAAAGAAAGAGACAATTCGAGGTTTCCTTGTGCTCTTCAATTTTGAGATTTTGAAGCGAGCACATAAACACTTCAACTTTCGTAATGGCTCTATCGGAAACTTCTTTTTGACGGGTGCACGCCTATTTTTTGGATCGCTGGAAGCTGCCATTTTCTTATTCGAGTCCATCACCGCCATCCGTGAACCTACGCATGTGATACCCGTTATCAACACAAACCATACAGCTGCTATTGCAGCGTTACTAGAAGATGGACAGATCTTAAGAGGACAGTGTGAGATCAGCCATCCTGGTCAAACCAAGGCGGATCCAATGATGATGAATCCCATCGATGCGTTCTCAAGACTCGCATTACCAAACTCCCCAAATCAAGCCACCGCAAGCGATAACGAAATTAACGGCAATCTCGTATTCAGCAAAATGACAGAAGAAAAACTAACTGCGGCAATTAAGCGTATTTTCTATATCAACCTGTACGCTCAAGAGATCTATCCATGGCCTAATCCGAAGGTGATTGCCCACTTGGCAACCCGGAGACACTTGATCTATTCGATTGGATCTTTGTATACATCAATTTTACCATGTCTTATTCTTCGTGGCGTGGGCCATGCTATTGCTAACTCGCCATCGTTGAAGTACAAGGTGCTGTTGCTTAATGGTACACCAGATAGAGAAACCGATGGTTATACCGCTATGGATTTCATTGGGACGATTACCAACGCACTAAATGAAAGCCAGCTGATTGACGCGAGACATAAGTTTTACGATGATTATGCTGAGGAAGGGATAGCTCTACCCATCTATGCACACGATCGACCTGAGCTTTTTGCAAGGCCGGTAGACCATGGCTTTCGACAATGGCCACCACAGCCTCTAAAGCGTCTACAGATCCCTGTAAGACCAATATCCAGCGTGCTTTGCGATCAATCGGGATCCATTCCGCAATCTACTAATACTACCTCTGGAACTTCTACACCACCGTTTCCTCCAGACCTTGTACCAAACTCACCGCCAAATACCTACATTACACATTTAGTGTACCTTTCTAACTCGGGTATGTAGTGTGTAACATAAAAGTTGCAAGGGAAAAAAACTAATAGACGACCATTGCTGGATAGGTATTCCGGTAGATACTTCCGCCATCGAGCGCCTTGGTATTAAATGTATTGCGATCCAGCCTGATTTGACTTCTGACGAGCCGTGCTACTCAGCTAGTCAACTACAGAAAACACTAGAGACAATTATTGAAGACTAACCTCCACAGTACTACTTATTGAGAAGGTAGCTAGACTAATACAAGTAAACCACTGTCAGTTCTGAGGTTCGCTCTAAGAAAATGACCAAATAATCGTGAACTTGCATGAACGTTGCCCCTTAGTGATGCAAAACACGTTTAATCGACGTACGAAGCTTTTCTGCTATTTTTTGATAACAACGAATAGTTTATCACTCGCCAATTGGGAATTGTGACTTAACAGCTTTGCTATTTCATTGTTTATTTCCTTGAAAGGCCCAACAACTGCTGTAGGCTGGGATGGCCTATAGAATCCAATTGATAATATCGCTGTTGGCGCTATCATCCGAAATCGACAGAGACTATACCTCTGATGAAGCTGTAACAAACGAAGTAACTTCTCATTTCTGTTTTCATCAAACGCAAACGCTTGTTCTGGTGTGGTGATTGCATTCGCGTCGAGCGATCTGAAAATGTCTACCATGGGTACTGAAATTTTGTCTTACAAGGACATTCCGAACGAAGAGATACTGAAGAGCTCTTACGTCCACATCTTTTGTTCGTGATAGAATTCTATTTTCGTCAACTCCCGATTTCAGAATTGACAGAGAGCATGTTTTGTATTCTGTCGATCTACGGGAAGAAAACCCAGAAGAAAACCCAGACCTGGGCCTTGAAAAGATGCCGTGCTCGCAAATCAGCAAGCCAACAAGTGCATTTTATTGTTGTGAACTTTTTCATTATCCTGCTGTGACACTTGTGCAATATAAAAGCACAAAAAAAATTTATCATCTCACGAGTCGTTTCATGCTGCTTACGTTTATTATCTATTGACTCTTTTAAATGCACATTACGTACACGACACTTTTTTTAAAAAGTGTCAAAAAGAGGTCCTGCCGAGATTCGAACTCGGATAATGAGATTCAGAGTCTCATATGCTAACCCTTACATCACAGAACCAACTTATTTTTGTAACGTGTGTGATATATTATCTCACCCATGTGATATTTCACTGAAACGTCTGAAAATGACTGTTTATGACTGAATCACGACTGAGGAATTATCGGCTAAAGCCTTATCCGATTAGTAGGGATCGGGGTGTCCGACCCTTCCGCCGGACTAGCCGGGATGTCGGACCTTCGACGACGTCAGCGCTCATCGATCCTTCCGTCCCCCAATCCATCCGCTCTCCCATTTTGCTCTCCGCCTCCATGCGCATTAACGTTTCTTCCTTCTTCGCCCTTCCCTTCCTCCTTCCTTCCGCCTGTCAGAATATCCCCCTCCTCTACGGCTCCATCCATGCGTGCAGGGAGATGCAGTTCATTTCGCGTTGATGTGCCACACAGAAGAGGATAATGAATCGACTCCCTACATGCTCTGATTTCTCTTCTGCTGTGTACCGAAAGATCATTAAGTTAATGGAAGAGAACCTTAACAGGTCTCTTCTGTTAGCTTAAAAAGGATTAGATAGAAGTAATCGCAAACAATATAAATAGTAGACCAATAGCAGTGCAATAAAAGTATCTTCTAAACCCACTTCAAGTCCACTATTTTCCGCTCTTAACATTTTACGCATCATTTTTTCCCACATGCTGGTTTGATATCCCGTCTATGTTTATTTGATTTAAAATGACTGAAAATGATTGAAAAAAAATATCAGATAAATAATGTATTTGTATTATAGGGATATAAAAGTGTTAAGCAGACTGATTGAATCTTTTGAAACTGGAAAGAGATCTGTTTATTATGTTACATATTCTTAAAGTATTTATATGAGATTTCTGTGTACGCATGTGTTGTTATTAATGTGTTATCCCTTAATAAATACAGTGTTGATATTATGCATGGGACGTATGGTCTGATTGGCTTTATACTGTGAGCAGAGAAGATCTACATTGTACAGAAAACACGACTGATCCATAAGCCGTTATATAGTGCTATAGCGAAGATCCGTTTGTCGTATCTGGACGGACATTTTGGTAATATCAGTTCCGTCAGTATATAAGTTACGTAGACCAATTTAAGTAAACAACTTAACTCAATAAAACAGAGTCTCATGATACTTCCTTGTATATGACTACATCAAGAACACTACACCGTTTATAACGGCGCATGACAACATATCAGCTATATGACGCAACTAAAATAAAAATTTTCCGCTTTCTATCTCAAGAGTAAAAGCCAAGGTTCTTCAAGAATATCAAGATATACTCAAGTCTCCTTGCACCTTCATTGGTTATTATTAAGAAACTGCTAATAGCCCCTTTTCTTTTTTCATTTCATCTCTGATTTTTATTTCATTCATTGATACACGCAGTAAATATTCTGCCACATCTGATTTTATTTTGATTCACGATTACTTTTCTTCTTATTTCACAGATTCACTTTGTTATCCACGCAAACTTTGATTTCATTTGAACGATCCAATACGAGATCTCTGGTAATCATAAATATGATCTACTAATGATCAAATTTTCTTTTTTCTTCACAAGACTCATCAAGAGTCTATTCAAATACCCATTATATTCGGTATTAAAAAAACCTTTTTCTTTTTCTTTCTATCTTTAACTTTCAACCGAGAGAATATCCTTTCTGATGCTCACACAAATCGAAACCTACTGTTATTTCCAACCGCTACATACATTGCCAGATAGCTGAATGTATTTGTGGATTGAGCTACTATAAAGGGACTTACAGGACTTCTTGCCATACCAACCTTCTTTTTTTGTTTTTTTTTGCAAGTATTGCTGATTAATATTTCCAAAGTTTCGAATCCTTCGCATGCTGTTTTTCTTTATTCTCATTGGCCATATCGCTTTAATCGAGAGCAATCACAAGTTGATCGATTGTAGGAGTTGTCATTGCAATGTGTGTTTGCTAAATAAACAAAACTGTAGATTAGTATCGAAATTGTGGAAATATCGCGATACAGATCATCTTTTTATTGCCTTGTAAGAACACAAAGGTCTTCAGCCGTCGATCATTCACACCTTTGCAATCAAGCAATCATCTAACAGTGAACAGATGGAGGCTCCAAGCAGATTTCAGATCCGTCAAGCTAACTTTTATACCATAGTTCCTCCAAATCCGTGTTTAATCGAGGGGCTGTCTGATGACACAGATAATGTGTATAGCAGCCTGTATCAAACTGCTAGGATCCAGAATAAACCACAAAGTTTGTCGGCCATCCGGATCTTACTCTCCGATGGTTTACCTCCCAAATCCGTCCTACAGCTATCTTGTAGAAATCATGGTACCAAAGGTAGTGCTGAAGATTGTGCCAGCCAAAGACCACCCATTGCCTTTGATCAATGCATTTGACTAGGAAGGTGTGTTTAGATATTAAGCGGATATGGCATATTGACAAAGATATACCTTAAATAAATATCGGGATATATAGGGAGGTAACAGCCATTCCGAGCATTAAAGGTGCCATGAAGCCTAACCAGCAGGAAAATATCGACACGCAAAAATGTACCCGAGTATCCCGATGGTCGACATGTAAAAAAAAAAAATCTACCTTTAAAAATATTACTATATAACGTTAAAAAAGATGTATACTTACGCAGAATAATAGCTGGTGAGTCGAGATAAATCTAGTGTACAGGCGTTACATACGAAATCCGTGGCAGTGATATACTTACTTTGAATAATACAAGCCTTGTCTGTAAGTTTGGAGAAGCAGGAATATCAAAAAAAGAAAAAAGGAAAAAAGACGGCGTACCATTTAAAGTTTCGAAAAAAGTATACTCATGAGGAACAGTTATTGAAATCGACGTGCTGCAATCTTTCAACACGTAAAGAAAACCGAGAAAAAAACGTACGTTGTGCGATTAGCAAAGAACATACTTAATTGTAACTGTATCGAAGCCTCGTTTATGAGAACTGGTACGTGTGTATAACAGTCGACTGCTCTTTACTGCTAGTACTGTGCTTGTTCATAGACAGACTCTCAGTCTCTGTTAGGGCTGTTGCGTTTACACACAAACAGTCTAGTGGTTTGTGCTAGTGCCGTATTTATTGTAGACAGAACACCAGGCTCCGCTGGAAACTGCCCTAACGACCCATTAGTCTCCGCTGATACCGCTGTATCCGTTCGGTAATCATATTTCAGATCTCTGTTAATTCTTCTATTATTTTCATATTGCGTATAATAGAGCGCTTACATGTTTTGTCATGAGGATGTATAAGCAACGTCGATTGTTTAAACAGGTGCTCCGGATTAAAGTGGATAAAAGTGCAGTAACGAGAGCGGATTTTTAATCCCTCATATGCAGACGTCAAATTGTGCGACGTCACGAAAATGAAAGTGTTTTAACCATACAGCTGGATCCATCATAGCATAAGGATAACATTTTGACGCGTAGAGATGTATTGGGTTTGTGAATCGTAATATATTAACTTGATTCATTCTGATAAATGTTAATTATAATGAGGAGTATTGGTACATGACAGCGGCATCGTTAAACATTCGTAGATCTCATTTAGGATCTCGTTCGGAACTAGCTATTATAAAAAATTCTTTCCCAGGCATTTTTACAGATCTGTGTAATGGTTCTAAATCACATCTATTATATTGTAAACAAAAAAAAGAAATACTTTATTATTTGTGGCTTCTGGTCCTGCAAAATATGACTTCCAGTATCAGGACGGCTTGGATACCAGTAATTCAGTAGACACCAGTGAAACATATTCCAAGAGAAGATAATAACATTGTAGCTGCAGATTTCTTGTACGTAACCTTCATTTTCACGTATATATATATATATATACGTTTTCTCTAGCAAGTAATGTTTTAATGCTTTGCGTTGTCGCTGGAGTCTTTAGAATATCATTATACAGTGTATCACTAGATTCAGCCCCTCCAGGCCCCATACCTTTCAATTTAATCATAGGTGTTGGCCCTTTGGTGCAGCTGGGTTTAAGATGCATAATGCATGAAGGATTTCTTCTTTCCCATTCCGTTCCAGGCCTTCCGTCAGACTCAGTCATCCATAAGGCATCCATCAATTTCCTATCAATTGCTGTTACTTGATTTTATTGATTTAAGCTATTTAAAATCGAAGGCACAATATTACCTATCCTTTGGCTCCGTTCTTTAAAAAAATAATCTCTGGTATGCACTCCAATCAATACTATGTAAAGGAAGACGATTTACTTTACATTCTGTAATACAAAATTTCTTCTGTACGGAGACTGTCCATCTGGGAACGACTCCAATAGACAGGCGGGCTGTAGATAGCTTACCGATCTGATCATACCGCTATTAAAATGCCCATGGATAATATTGGAATAGAGGAGTTTATAGATATCTTCAGATGATCCTTTATTAGAGCTATATTCTGACATTCGTTCTGATAAACTCGGTTTTTCTATGTCTGTTATAATCTCATCAACAGATAGAAATATTGACACCTGCTTAGAATCCCAATATAATAAAAGTAATTATGGCTATTACCTTTTACAGGCATTTGGATTTGGTGTTCTGATCGTTGCACACTGAGGTGAGCATGCTGTATATGACATGCCATCACAACGAGACTGTCTTACCATCTCTAACATTTCCATAAAAATCTTGGACTAATATTGAGAAATTCGTACAAAAGGGAGACAAATCTAGATTTTTCGATCTTTTCTTCTGGCAGAGTTGATTATGATCTTTTACAGTAACGTTCTAATGCCGGGGAGCTCGCAGTAATGCGACAGTTGAAGGATTCACTTGTTGACATGTACGAACTTGATCTTCCGGCTTCCATTCATGCCTACAGGATCCTGCTCGTTGGCCCAATTATCGAGTATAGCATGGGTATCTCGTAGTTGAGTGCGAATATGTCGTATCTTAAGTGTTTTTTTTATAGGCACTATCAAGGAGATCCTTTGCGATTCTTATTTACTGTGGAAAAAAAAAGATAACGCTTCCGCACTATTATTTTACATAGTGTGATTGATACAATCATGACTACAAATGAAAGGGTAGACACTTGATTTGCTAAATTATTGATAAACTGATCCAATATCGATAGTAACAAATGTATTTAGACGTAGATTGATGCGTATATATATCAACTGGATACCTTTCGGATTCCACGGCTTATTACAGAAACTTCATTTCACGAGGCTGAGAAACCGTTTGCTTGTTTCGGAGTTTGCGCCATTGCGTTTGGTTCTTCTCTTCTGCGTAAGTTTCCTTATGTGCCTGTTTTTGCAGTTTAGGCTGTATCTGTTTTTCATCAGAGGGTTCATATGGGTCCATTTGGGCGTAAATATTCGACACCAGCTGGGACACATGGGCGACATCCGATATGGGTTGGGGATCAGGTGTGAATGCATATGCTGCTCGCAATCCCACCTGAAGCGCCTTGTTCTCGGCAGGCGCATCCAACAGAACCGATCCTAAAGTGACACTGTCAGCTACATTAACATCGTGCATCACCTTGCGGAAGTCGTCCAAAAATCGAGCGGCGTTTTGTCCACACTTCAACCTCGTAGTGTATCATTTCGCCTTTTTGTTATTATTGCCATACTTGTGCTGTAGGATGACTTTTGCCTCCTCTTACGTATGACCTTGGCCATAAACCTCGTTGCGAAACCACGACAACTGGACGCTGGCGAACGATCCAAGAATCCACGGCTCCCAGTTTTCAGTCAAGTTCAGATTGTGCTGCATCAACACGACCTGAAACCTGACCAGGAAATCATCCACTGAGTGGAATGCTTCCTTGGATTTGAAGTGGATGTCGTCCTTCAATTGGAATAACGGAAAGTCCCTCATAACTCTCTTATATTCATAGCTAGTATCACTATGACCCGGTGTCAAAAGCGCCAAGCGTTTCATGCGTTCCTCCAAAGTGCATCTGGCGACTGCAATTTCCTGGGTGTAAGCATCACGTTCCTCACTGAGAGCATTGCGCTTGGCCAGGGTATAAGACTGAAAGAGTAGTCTAATCAACTCACATTGACCAAAGTTGACCAACTGCTGGGCCAGAATATTCAAGTTAAATATGCTCTGACTTCAGGGCACTCAGGGCGGGTTCGCGCATGGGTGTAATCGCGGACATGGGCACAATGACAGGCAAAGATATTTGTTGATGTACATGCTGCATGCTGATTACAAAGCCTAGTTCATCTCTCGCCATTTACCAAGTGAGGAGATTTGGTAGTGTTCAGAATGTTGGACATAGTGAATTTCGAAGAAAAAAACGGTATTACAGGTGGATCGACGTGGACGCGTTCGAACTGAAGGAATTATTTCACAGTAACTGAAAGTTGTGCTTCAGAGACAACGTACACCATGTTAAAATCCACCAACACATATGAACATTTTGCCAATTATTCTCTTCTTTTATGATTCGATTCAATTGCTTTGCTTTAATTCCCAGAATGAAAAACTTTACAAAAATGATAATGATATCGTATGGAGAGCAAAAGCAAAGGAAGGATGTTAACTATAAGGGTGGATTTTAATGGTCTGGGGTGTCTGACATGATTCAAAACATGCAAATCAAGTAGAGAGTTCTAATGTGACATCCATTTTTAAAGATTACGCATGGGTACATGATCTTTTTCCTGTGGATTTAACTGTCGTTGTGAGTTGTTGTCACTAGAGAAACTTCCAATACTTTGACGATTGTTGTTGAACATGTGTGCAAACCCATTATCTGAGACCGATCTATCCAGTTTTTCAGACTGTCCTCGTGAACCACCCTTATTGGCATTATCGAGAGATCGGAATACTTCATCATCAACGTAGTAGGCCTTGAAAAGAAGTTCCAAGGTCTGCATACGTTGTTCAACTCGAGAGATACGCTGTGTTTCAGGTTCATAGCCCAAGTCGTTAGCATTGCTAGTGCTGAATCGTTGATGTACAGGATGGACGAGTGGAATGCCGGCCTCGTTTGTCTTGAATTGAGACTGAAGACTGCGGAAGAGAGAGCGTTTCATATCACCAACAGACCAACGGTGGACGACACCCCAAGGAGAACGAGGTCGGAAACCAAACAGCCACGTCTGGACTGCAATCAACAGACCAAAGATACCACCAATGAAACCAAGTGCATTAACCAATGTATACATCTTGACTTCACGGTTCACAACCTCGACGTAACTTTCAGGGAAAATACCTACAAAGCTCAATGAACTATGTATGTCGTAGTAGCGAGGGTTTGGTGCTTCCTCTCTGAAGGAACTAGCAATTTCAGGTGTGTTGTTGTAGATCGGCAGGAATCCGACGTAGTTCCAGCCCACGTCTTGAAGGTAGCGATGGTTCGATAACTCGTAACTGAGCGCGCTATATGTGGCAGGTTTGAGCGTGAAGATGTTTGTTGCTTGAATATCGTTGCGTTCAGCATTCTTCCAGTTGATTACATCCGCATCAGACATAAGGACAGTGCTGTCATCAACAATGTTGAACACTTTCGCGTTGGGATCCATTTCTCTTGGGTACATGGAAACGTGGACTCGACCATATTGAATGGTCTGATCTCCATACATAGTGAAGAGCATGCGTGAGCCATTGTTGGCTCCAGAGGTTGATGTCATTTGGAACGACTTTGGAGCTCTGAAAAGAAAGCAGTTGACTTCACCAAGGTTGTCCGCAAATACCGGCTGGAACATGCTCATATTCAAAGGTCTAATGAAGGATGTACAGGGATATCCATTGTCGGTCTGGCAAACAACACCAGGATTTCGAGGATCGAACTGGTTTGGATAACTGGGATATCCATCAAAGCAGAAACGGATATCTGTGTTGATAAGGTAAGTCTCACATGTCATTGGCAATCATTTCACTTTACCAGGAACTTCTACGCTAGCTGCCGAGTTCTCAATACGCTGAGTTACGTTCGGGCTCTCGACTGCTTGACGGATAACAAAGACCATGAACATGATAAACAAGAACAAGAAGAACACCTGGAAGACAATACGCGTTGTTTCTGCCCAAACAGGTTCTCCAGAACTGTACAACCGAATGAGTTCTGTAAGAAACAAAAAGAAAAAAGTAGCAAACATACCGAGGCTTCCAAATATCTGCGTGGATCTGCTTGAACAGCATACGGACGTACTTCTGGAATCGCCAAAGCAAGAATAAAATAATGGCAGCTAGTACTACAGCGGCCACAGTCACACCTGCGATCAAACCTCCAGAGACACCAGGCCCTTGGCTCTCACTCGTTGGATTAAATGATTGCAGCCATGCGTTGCTCTTGATATCCAAGACATTGATATCATTATAGTACGTATTGGTGGCCTCGCCTAGGCGCTGCGTTTTAGTTCTCATACGTACTAACAAGGCAAAACTTACCAAATGCAACTGTCAAGTATTGGTTGTTCAAAAGCATAGCGGCACCATTTGTTCTTCGGGAGGGAGCAATTCCTTTGGTAACTGGAACTTCCCACGTCCAAGTCTTGGTATCCAAGATAGCAATGGCGTTGAGATACTCTCGGTGTAATTCATTAGCACCGTTATCACCTAATAATAAAGTTCGGGCCAATGAGTGAGCTGTGTAACCTGAACGAAGCACTGATCGTTACCTCCAAAGATAATAATTTTATCATCGGAAGCTACAATAAAAAAAATAACACAGATCAGAAGATCATGTAAAACGTAGTTTATCTTTTTAGTACGTACTGACGACGGCATTGTGACCGGAGCGCGTTGAAGGATAAGAACTGCCAGCAGCAACCGTTGTTGGCTGGGTTGTCCATTTGTCTGTCGAAGGGTTGTATACATATGTAACGTTCATGGATGCAAGTACTGGTGATCCGTTCTGTGCTGTAGTTACAAGGCCACCGATCGTGACGAGATTACCATTACTGCAGACATCAGAAAAAAAAAATTTAGTCGGGAGCACAAAGAAATGGATCAATTTCCCTGAACACGTGCGGTTATTTTCGGAAAAAGGGAAACTCACCTCAAGAGAGAAGTAGTGTGCCCATAACGTCCCATACCAACATCAGAAAGCTTTTTGAAAGCCCCACTGGTTGGCGTTAACAAGTAGAAATCAGCAAACACGTTAGAGTTATCTGTGGCAGCGCCTCCGTAAATGTAGATGCTGTTACTTTTGTCAACTGTCGCACTAAACAACTTCCGATTTACAGGCACGTTGGTTGCATTTGTTTGCGTGTTGGTAGGTAGTGGTTGCCATTGGTGGCTATTAAATTGATACATGTATATCTGTAGAGCACTCTGACTGGTGATTTGACCAGCTGGCGTTACTGGCGTTACTGGCGTTGTCTGGTTGGCAGTTTGGTTCGTTGGAGGATTGGGCGCTTGGTTGGCAGCTGGTGGTTGAAATACTCCACCAAGGACAATCATGCTTTGGCCAGTAGTTGACATAACAGCCTGCGAATAAAGAGAGCCGGGAGGAGTTCCCTGTTGAGGTAGTTCCTCCCAAGTAAACGTATCTGCAACCTGCGTCAACTGGTACAGCTTGTTTGTGTACCGAGAAGTCGCATTCTCGCCACCGTACACAACAAGAGAGTTGTTGCGTTGTGCGTACGCCATCCCACCTTGAAAAGGCAGATTGGGGATATAATTAGAAACATCGAAATATGCATGGACTGAAGATATTGTGGTCAAGGCCACAAGAAAGAGGATAAAGCCCTTCATGAGCCAATGTTAGGTGACTACTAAAGATGTCGAAGAAGGAAAGCGAATAGGTATGAGAGAAAGAATGGAGGGGAACCAGAAGGAAGGTGGAAGAGAAGGAAAGAAAAAAGGAGCACAGCGGAGGAAGGGGCGAGATTGCACGGCAGATAGAAAAAGGAGGTTTGGCAGATTGACACCCGAATTGAGCGGGGGATCAAAAGCAGAAAAAGAACAAAAGGTCCGCAAATAAACCTCTAGCTCACACAAAATAACCTAGTTCTCCTTTGTGTTCATTTACTATGTACCATCACCAAATTATACCATTTGATGTTATTTTAGCTATCTATACTCTCGACCTATTCACTAGGTTTAAAACCTGTGTCTTTAATTAGCGGTTAGCCAATCAGATTTTCACATCATATCGCTCCCTAAAAACAGTAGCGTAGCACACTTACCCGGGCCCCTTGGCTATTTCAGTTTCCACCTCGGCTCAAGGCGCCTTGCTCCGCTCGTAATATTCGTAGATCTTTTTGGCTGGCTTTCATTTTTCCGATCTCTGCTCCTCTTGGCATTATCCCGCTTTCTCTCTTGTTCTATTTCTTTCTTTCTTTGATTCGAGAACTAATAACATGAGCAGCACCTACCATATGGACCGAATGGTCAATGAAATTATGATAAAGCATACTGAGTTACACTTGTAGACATAGAGCTACAGTTTGGTAATGCATTTCTTCTGCGTCTTATAAGAGGAAACACGTACAACGGTCCATTTTGGAAGCAACGCGGACCCAGGACTACTAAGCATTAAAAAATCATTACAACGTTCGTAGATACTAAATGCATCATAACTTCTCCACAAGCGCAAATCACCATCTTGTTGAGATCATATATTCCCACCGGAAGATATCAGGGTAGACGATGAAGGGGTTCTCTTCAAAACATGAAGGCACGAAAATTGACTGTTCCTCTGAGATATTGGATGATAAAGCATCACAATGAACTCACCAACAGCTGCATGTTTAAGAAATCATGCATGGGAATATCGAAACATGAACGTATATTACCTACCTCTCTATAGTTTTCGTACTCAAATTTCACTGCTGATCATGTTCAAGATTATTCATCTATCTCGTGAACCTGTGCCACTTAAGCGCACCTCTGTACATTCGTGCTGTGGCAAATATGTTAGACTTTTCCGCCACACGTATCCTCAGGCTACGATGTATGTCAACATGACATATCATTGTAAGTATCAAAACCGGTAGAAGTGTCATTATCTATTGTGGTCATCGGCCACATCCTATTCTCTTTGCAATACGCCAGCGTTCCCGTAGAAATATACATTTTGACTTTATTGAAGAAAGAGCAATTTTTAGGCTTAAACGATTACATGTTCGGCGGGTAAATGTAGTAATGACAAAGAGCACAGTACTGTCTTCACGTTCTCAAATGTCGAACGATTTTATAAGCAAACTGTTGAATCTCAATTCACAATTAGATGTCGTAACCGCGAAAAAATAGTATCACACAAGATTTAGCACATCCACCCCCTATATAAACGCGTCAGCTTTCTGAAATTGAAGGATTTCCCTCATATCTGCACTTTTGCTTTTTAAAATGAGCAATCCGTGTTTTTAGGAAGAGGAACAAGGACCTATTGCTGATTAATGCAGCTATTCTGAGCCCATCAATTACGTCGTTGATGAATAAACGTGTGCTCTGGAAACCGTTACTTTTTACACAGAGTACTTGCATTGTATGAACATTTTCCTTCCTGGAACGACTATTTTGAGCTATCCTTCGTCTGTATCGTTCTTTATGATTCATTCCTATCAAAATCAACTTGGGTGCCGTGATTTCGCAACAAGAAACAATCGCGAGAGAACTGCTGGATCCCAAGTTTAACTAGCAAGAGAATAATGCTCCTATGCGGTTCGCTCTCTTTATCGAAGAAATGTACGGAGTACTTTAGTGACACTTTGCAAAATATTTTTACAACAGAGCCATATGTTCTATTGAATAGTTTTATACCCTCAAGCAACTCAGAGAGGTAACGTCTTTTCCAAGCATTCGTGGATCTAAAGAAGTGAATTTAAAGTATCGATCGAGTTCTGGCAGTCAAGACAGCCAGACCATGACAATTGTTAACTATATATTCCTGTAAAATACAGCAGTATCTGGTGGAAAATATGCAAGCTAATTACGCAAAACTATTTTTATTACCCTGTCTGCAAAAAAAAAAAAAAAAAATTCTGGAAATCCGTGAAGAACTAGAAAAAGTATCCTTCAAGGGCCGCTTACATGATTCTCTCACGGGAGTGATACAGTAATGATACAAACCTAATCTTCATTAGCACAAATATGAACCTTAGTTGCAGTAAAGTTTATTGGTAGCATAATAGACGCCCATTTAATAAGCAGCTTGTGGTACACATACGATGTATCAATGTATTATAGGGATTCATCTGCATGATGCCGAAGCTAAAAAAAAAAAAAGGAACCGCGATCGGACATTATACGCCCGTTGCCTTGAAGTAAAAAGCAAGAGTCTTACACGTACTTTATTCCTCTGTCATAGCTTATATTGCCAGTTTGCGAAAATAGATTATGTCTAGCATATATTTTGGATCACGCGTTGCTATCTCCATACTTGCACATAGAATTAAGCCACCTGATGTCCAAATGCTAATGTACTGCATTTAACCATCTCATTTAGCATATTATGATTATCTATTTGGTAAAGCTCAACTTGATGCATGGTATTTTTAGATGCTTATGTTCTATTGTGCAAGTAGAATACATCAATATCCATTCTTGTACGTTTTTGGGAACCTCATATTTACGCGTTTTTCATCCTTCTATCTCTCTCGTCTCAGGTTTCAGATCGGTTGTTTCATGTTCTTAAGAAATGAAGGACCGCAAATACTTCGCTCGTGTCTAGACCTGTCGGTTCATTTCATCGTGCCTTTCATTCAAAAATCTACGTCAATAATAATCGCGGGAACACAGTAAATCAAAATAAATTTGCTAGAGTTTGTTGGTACTGCCTATTGTGTGACAAACCATTAGCGTGTGATTACCAAACCAGAAGTTGCTATTCACAGTGCTTTAACATCTCATCTGATTCTATCGTCGTGGATTTTATCTAATAATCCTTACATTCTAATGGGTTACCTTACTACAACCTGCCGTGCCAGCTATAGGATCCGATCGTCCAATCTTATCCTTGCTTGTTTGTACAATCCCGTTTGTCTTACTTTGACACGCTGAGTTCCAATCAGTGATATGTCCTTTTTGCAGTTTCCATGAAAATAGGTACAAGACCACCATTTGAAACGCATGATCAATTTACCATGCCACTTACTCATTAGCGTGCTGCCAGTTTTCACCTAAATGGGGTGATAGAGAACATAACATGTCTCTTGTCGATGACATGCTCAACAAGTAATACAGCAGCAACATGGTTTAGAAACTCATTGCCGTTCATAGCTATAAAGCTGGTGATATCGATGTTCTGGTTTTGCCAGAGATGGCATTCACAGGCAAGTGTTTGCCATAGAAATGCTGCTACGGAACAGAGATAGTCTAATAGTAAATAGGTTATGTGTTTGACAGCAAAGAGGAAATATCACCGCTGGTGGAAGACGCAGAAACAGGTCCGTCCGTGAACTGGGCAAAAGAGCAAGCGACACGACTGGAATGCTTTGTAGTTGTAGGTTATCCACAAATTGTTCAAAGTAAGGCTAAAGCTAAATGGCTATCGTGTTTTCTAATGTTCTGCAGAGGAAGAAAGGTCCATTTTTTACAATAGCTTATGTTGTGTGAATCCTAAAGGTGACGTGGTCGCAACTTATCAGAAATCATTTTTATACGAAAAAGATGAGCTATGGGCAGAAGAGGGCCCTGGTTTTGTATCCATACCTATCTCCGGTTTAGGCAAGGTGAAAGACAAATAGTGATGGGAATATGAGGATTAAATAGAACCGTTGTTTAGGTTGGGTTTGGCATATGTATGGATGTTAATCCATATCAATTCAAAGCGCCTTTTGAAGCCTATGAATTTGCTAACTACCACATCAAGCAGCAAACCGATATCATTATCTGCAGCATGGCATGGTTACAGAGTGGAAGCATGAGCAATGCCTCTGACAGAATGCAAGCACTTAGTACAATTAATTACTGGGCTAAGCGGATGGATCCGTTAAGAGTCGGCAACACTTCCACAAAGCGTACGTACTTTGTAGCTTGCAATCGTACTGGTACCGAACGAGGTAATATAGCAGCCTGCATCTGTGGATTCAAATTAAAGCTTAAGCTTAGGGCAAGTGTTCGCTGGTGGCAGCTGTGTGTTAGAGTTTTCTGGTACAGATGCTATGCTTGAAGGGTACATGTCATCCCGAGAGTCGGGTGTAATGGTTGTAAATATTTTAGAAGACTGCAGCTAGCAACCTGTCACAAAAGAGGGAAAACCAAGATGAAGTTATTGAAGCCTTAGAATCTCTATCTGACGATGAGGATGACAATGAGAGAGCTATATATGTAAAGGAGAAAGAGCCCTCGAGAAGACGGTTAAACATATTAAAATGGCTAACAAAGGGTCTATTATTTGCGAAAGATATCGACGGTCAAATTAAAAACAAACATACAGAGACAATATGGAATGACGAAAAACTTTCGAAGAAGGAATCGGACACTGTGCTTAATATGGCCAATTCTCTCAGACCATTATTTGCGAACAACGACAACGAGCAGTATTGGCCTGCTGCAGCATTGCCATTTGTTAACTTAGCAAATACTGTGTTAAGCATTACAGGATACAGCGATTTTGCATGCGAAATACCTCCCACTATTCGACCGTCCCCTATTCATGCACTTGAGCTTGATGCGGCGGCAATTTATAAAATGTTTAAATCGCAGAAGTGTGCACACTTTCGTCTTCTTGACTCGGTTGGTAATGAGATCACAAACATCCAGCAGGCAAAACGAAACATGCGTGCTGTGCTTGGGTTATTTCTGGATATATAGGCAATCACTAGTATATGCGATAATCATGGGTCGGATTTCCAAGATCGTATCATGATTTCCCCACAGAAGGCAACTATACTAGTCGCTGTATTAAAATCTCATGTTCAACCCTCCATCTCCGTATACAATATGAGTAGGAGAGAGAAGCGAGAAAAGATCACCGATAATCAACCAGAGGTTAATAATGAGGGAGCATTGAAAAATCTGAGCCAGTTGGAGAAAATATATAAGAACACGAAGAAAATATGCGACAGCAGCGGAAATTGGTGCAGGGTGCAGAACAATCATTTCAAAAAGCAAAGGTGCAACGGTCCACACATATGCGGGATCTCAAAGCGTATGCTGACCTGAAGGAATGTAGAGCGGCACGCGCCAAAGCCACTACAAAACTTAGCCGTATCAAATTGCGTCTCAAGGATTTGCGGCAGCAAAAGTATCATATTCAACGGACTCTTGATAATAGTAAAAAGCGATAGAAGCCTAGAAAAGCTGGAAAGAGCTGCAAAGCTGAGCGCAAGGAGATTCCTATTAACGTCCCCAGCACACAAAAGACTTCTTGCAAGGATTACACAAAAAGATCAACCTATCCAAGTTTCATAAGGAAGAACAGGACGTTGCAAGAAGATTTTGTTCGCGAATTTCATCAGGCACCCCCCTCAGGCACTCCTTCCCCTCAGATTAAGTACCCAAGGGTGTGGTTTTTCGAAAGAAGTGGACGAGTATAAGTTTCATCCAAGTCCTTCTTAAGATAATTGTTAGTTTAGTGTGATAAACTGGTCTGATCTGATCATGATTGTACAGTGCGTTAGCATATCCGTACTCCTACCTCTTTCGAATACATTTTATGGCATATCGGGTTTTTGGTTATCCAAACAGTTACGCCTGCCGCGTGTTTCCGGGTAGCAAGCGCTCTCACAGTTGGATATTCATACCGCGGATGCTTTTAGCTTGTGTTTAATTATTGCAACCTGACGCAAATGTTGGAGGGAGAGTGCCCGAGGGGAATGCCCGACGAAAATCTCTTGTGTTCAGTGGAACTGATTACATGTTATGTACTATGTCAACCACGGTGTCCCTAACGGAAGGGAGGTACAACTTTCATATCGACCATTACAACAACTTTCAAGCGTTATCAGACAATGTAATGGCGATGGAGAACATCCACAATGAACAGCTGTTGCAGATACCAAAAGCGCATACATGCGACATATTTAGATGGATAATCTATGAAGAATCGGTTCAGCACACTACGAGAACAAAGAAAGGCAGCTGGTCCATTGATTGTATTGACCATATTAACCGTTTTATAGTCAAAACGTAAAGATACACTTGAAGCAGAGGAGCTGCTTGCAAATAATTCATTGAAAACAGCGCAAACACCGGAACAAGTAGCACATTGCCAGAAAGTATATTTTTTTCTTGGTATTTAGGGGGATGCTGAAATATATGGTAGATTGCCCGTCAAAGCCGTAAGACGCTCCGGACGTTTGCCATTTTTCTCATGCATGAAAAGAAAAGCGTGCTCAAGAACTAGAAAATCAGCATATGTACGATCGAGTTACCGGGAGGGAAAGAAAATTTATTTAAGGGGCATCGAGAGAAAAGAAATGAGTGCCTGTCATGTGTATAGGCACTCAGGAAACATGCGTAGAAAGTCGAATCAAGAGGCATAGTAAGCAAGGAGGCGCCAATCACGACAGCGAGGTCGGCGATACGCAACTGTAAGCATGACCAACGAGTACCACAGCTCGCATACATGTGCTTTCTGTTTTAACCCTGTCATTCGACCCAAGTCGACAGAGGAAATCCGTTACTGTCGACGGTTCATATATATGTATGAACAATGTCTGCCTCTTTTACCAAATAGGTCATGCTATGTTAAACTTGCGCGCTCTTGCCGCGTTATGCATTGCACTAGCTATGTTATCGAGGTTGTTTCCGGCAAAACGTTACTATCATTTGATGATTCAGCCGCTTCGAAGCTGATTACTTCTTTTGCCCCAGACACCCGTCAAAGGTAAATAATATATGCATTTCAGGAGTTTACAGTTAACTATGTGTGCGTCTAGATGCTCTGGTGGCTGCCTTCGAACCAAAGGAATCACCCCGTAACTGTAAGTTGTGCTTTAGAAACAACATCAGCACTAACGAAAGTCCGGTGACTTTTTTAGTCGCAGTGTATCCATAGGTAATAGTTATCGCCAGAATTGAGGATGCTTGTAAACGTGATCCAATCTCGTTTTTGGTAGAAAATGATATGCTGTTTATTGAACAAATCTTTACTAAATAAATTCCGTGTCTATGAAGGACCAAGCTTGCTCTAAGAAATTAGTAAGCATAATCAATTAAACTGTAAACTTACTTGAACTTGGTCTGTCTGCAGACCCAAAGTTTATTCAAAGTAGCGTTAAAATTCGTTCACGATTAATACCTCTTATACTTGAATGCCATCTTACTTACCCCGAAGGGTAATCCCACAACCATTAGTAGGTGTCACAACCTGTACCGTTTGGGTGGCGGCGAAATAGGAACTTGATGGCATAAAGCCTTTTTCATGATTTAACGACCATTGGTCTAAACAATACATCAACAGACATGAATAATACTGTGGTTTGTGGTTAATCCCAGTAAGCGCCGGGGAATTTTTATGAAACAGAGCCAAAGAAAAAACGAACGGCTATCCTTTTTAAAGGTGAGTTTTTTTTTGGCTGGAACATTTCCTTATCTAGAAACACAATGAACCAATTCACTGCCTCACTTTACTGTTTTTCCAAAAATGAATGTCGCAGAGGGAAAAAAAATTGTCGTTAGCGAACTACAAAAATGGAAATCGATTTGGTCAGTTTAGTACAGTCATTTCAAAAAGTCGCTGATTTTGAGTTTGATATCGTGCAAAAAATCTTCGTGTGCAATAACAAAGTCGCTTGATCCAGCAAGGAAGTCGTAATGAGCTTCGTTTATTTGTGCCTGTCGCTTAGTAATTGCCAATAAAAATTCTTGGCATTTTTATTTGGGTATAAAAACGAGTGACATCCCCTTATTCTTTTAGTTCTCTCTTTTTTTTCTTTTACAGTTTATTTTACACACATTCGAAATGAGTATGCAATTTTTGTACGAAGATGGGCAGGGACGTGTTGTTGATGAACATGGAGTTGAGCCCATGGATCTTGTTGTTGACGAGGAGTTGTTCGCTATCGAGACACTTAGTTCTCGTACACAATTCCTTAAGAATAAACCTCCAGAAAGACCTTCTAATCCTGAAATGCATTCAACTGCAGCTGAAAAGAATAGTGAAGATGTTGATATGGAGTTATGCAGTAAGCGACGCTATACATTTTACTCTGATGACGAAAAAACTAGATTTTTTCATCTATTTTTCAGTAAAAGCTTGAGTGCTTCTGCCGCTGCGAGACAGTTAGGTATTCATGTTCGTGCGGCCCAGAGATGGGTCAAACGTTATTATGAAGACCCTGAAAGCATCTTTGAAAGGAAGAAAAAGTCAGGTCGACATCGTATTCTCGGGGAGGAGCATAAGCAATGTCTGTTAAATTACATTGATGAGAATCCATCTGCTGTTTTAATTGAAGTGGTAGAACATTTAATGCAGAGCTTTGTAGAGCTCAACGTTTCTCGTAGTACCGTTTATAACTTCATGACGACTCAATGTAATCTATCCATTAAGCAGGCACAATTCCAACCTGTGGAAAGAAACAGTGAGAAAAAGATTCAACAAAGGTATGATTGGGTGCAAAAGTGGCAGCAAACTGACTTGGACTTCACAACAAACTGCGTCTTTCTTGATGAATCAGCTTTTCATATCAATTTGAAACGAGGCATGGCTTGGTCAAGGAAGGGAACTCCTGCAATAGTCACAGTGCCAACAACTAAAGCAAATTCAACATCGATTTTAGGGGCAATATCTGCCACCGGCTTAATTAATGTTAGCTTGAGAGTTCCAAAGCGTATCAAAAAGAGAAAGCTTGGTCATGAAACTAATGGTTATAGTATAGGAACGGTGACAGGGCATTATCTGAGCTTTTTAAAGGCAACTCTTGATGAAATGGACAAATACCCAGAAATGAAGGGTCATTATCTCGTCATGGATAATGCTCCTATCCATAGTTCAACTGATATAGGTAAGTATATTCATTCTCGAGGATATCGGTATGTTTATCTTCCTCCGTATTCTCCTGAACTGAATCCAATTGAGCAGTTTTGGTCTGTTGTCAAGAGTAAAGTGAAGCGAAATAAGTTCCTCGAGAAAGAGACACTAATGACTAGAATTAGTGAAGCATGCGATAGTTTGTATTTAAGTGACTTCAAAGGCTTTGTCTCCCATTCTGCCAAATGTTTTGTGAAGTGTCTCAGCAAAGAGAAGTTGTAAAAAAAGTGAAAACCAAAAAAAAAAAAAAAAAAAAAAAAAAAAAAAAAAAAAAAAAAAAAAAAAAAAAAAAAAAAAAAAAACATCAGTCTTTGATTGTTGAAACTTGTGACAGGATTGCTGTATCAAAAAGATGGGGGGGATTATTAGGATAGGATGGGATTGTAGGATGGATGTTTGGCCAATCAGCAATCGTATCCTATTTGATCGTTTGCAAAAATAAACTTCTCCAAATGATTGAAGAAGATTTGGCGAATTTCATAATTGGTGTACCTCCTTGTTCCTCATTCTAACATCGGCAGAATCCTCAAACCAACATGTTGAGTCAATTTGTGAAGGAAAAAAAAAGTGGGAAACGCCTTCCTTTTATGGCGGAGGTTTCCCGTTGTCTTCGATCAGCGTGAAACTCCGTCCGTTTATGGCAGGAGTTTCCCGTTGTCTTCGATCAGCGTGAAACTCCGTCCGTTTATGGCAGGAGTTTCCCGTTGTCGTTGGCTTGAGGACCAATCAATCAAGAATCTTCGATCAGCGTGAAACTCCGTCCGTTTATGGCAGGAGTTTCCCGCTGCCATAACAAAAAAAAAGGCCAGGCACCTTTTTCTTTCCTGACTCACAGGATGAAATCCATTGCGTTTGGGAAAACAGATGCATGAGTATGCAATCATTCCGTTTGCTCTACGAGTCTTGGACCAGCCAACAAGTCTGGTTTCTGTTCGAAACATAGAAACATCAGCGACCAGCAATGCTCCCATGACAACTGTATTGCAAAAATTAGGAAAGACAACAAATCAGGCTTCTGCAAAAAACATAGCAACCTCAGCTCCTCCAAAGAATTATCGACCTCAAGTTCACAACCAGGTTCCTCTAAGTCCATTCCAACAAAGCAATTGATTTGGCCAATGGTTCTGTGCTCTTATTGCAACGTATTGCCAGTGAACGCACTTATGAATGAGAAACGCAAATGCCAATCATGCAGCAAAGCCAACAACAACAGGAATGTACTGACCGGTACAGTGATTGGTATCAATCTTCAGGTTTATCACTTGAAAATTATTTTTTCATTCTCACTTGATTCCAATAATTCCAAAAGTCACGGAATGTTGACAGTGTCATTCTACGGTTTTTTTTTTCATTGAGTATTTTTATTTGGTAAATTCGATACGAAAAGATATGAAAAGGATGCTCTTCAAAGAGGGATTTGATGGTATAATGCGATAAGTGAAGCAATATAGTCGTTGAGGTCCATGGTTCGTTCAATCATCAAGGAATTGGTCGGAAAAGCGCAAAAGAATGTTCGTGGCAAGTTTCGCATTGGCTACAGATAAACCATCTCCAGCTGCATCTGCAACTGCCGACAAGGATGTCACAAATGCAAATTTCAAAATATTGATCTGCGACGACTTTTCGAAATTCTTGTTGAGTTGATCCACCACCGCCTGTAATGGCACCCACGGTTTACTGTCTTTGATCACTGAGTCATAGAGCATCATAAACGTCTCCAGCTGTGCTTCCGTGAGTCGGTTGTTGTGGTATAAATGTGCCTGAGCGCATACCGCCAATAATTGTGATGATAACATCGCCACTGATGTCGAATTCGACCCATATCCACTAAAACTTGGCAAGTCGCACAGCGTAAAAATTGTGGCAGGCATGTGAAGAATGTCATGGAATGGCTCAAAGGTGGATCGCCAACAGTTGAATGTGCTGGGGTGGTGAAACGCTGTAGTGACTTGACGTAGCTGAGACATTGACGGCGCACGAACGCGCAAACGATCGTTGTCAGTGGCAAACATATCCTTGAACTTGATAACAGCAGTAGATGCAAGAAACAGATTGGAATCGCGTGGATCAACCTTTGATGCATGGCCAGGGCCAATGGAGACTTGGGGTGTGCTGCCTAGCGTTACGGATGAAGTGCAGAGAGCATTCATTGTCTTGGATGCAATGATCAACTTTTGTTTCAAACCTCTGCCATCTGCAGCGGGCACTGTTCCACAAAAAAGGCGCCCTTGAATGGGATACGTTGATTCCAATACTTGCGATTCATTATGAATGTCTAGAGATGCGTGACGCGAGTAAGATTCCACGGTCAAAATCTTGATCAACACTTTTTTGTAGCGTATGATCCCATTCACAAGGAGATCCGCAATGCCTGCCAGCAACTGTGGTCTCTCATGGAACTCGATGTTCAACATGTCCAATAAATCATCGTCCGGTTGTTCGAGCAGGCCGGTTGCCTTGCACAATTTGCTAAACCCAGCCTGCTTCATTGCTGCCTCGATGCTGTACGTCGCATCTTGATGAGATTCGGCCTGCGGTCTTTCTTCCTCCTCCGGGAGCTGCAAGGTGACCTGCAAAATTGTGCCTTGGTGTTGCTTAGTATCAAATACAACATCTGCATTGCGCATATCATTGATACAAGATTGTGTGAAGAAACCAAACGGATCCGTGGTGGCAGCTGCCAAGTCTTTTTGTATGTGCATTCTAACGGGTATCAAATCCATCAATTTTGCGCCATTTTCTGCTTTGTCCACTGATAAGATTGGTGATTGCCCAGAGAAGGTGTCAGTAATCTCAATAATTCAAAAGTGTTGTGCTTTTTTTACCTCGATCGTCCATGAATGACGCGCCTTTGAAAGCGCGCTTGGATCCATCTGCAAATGAAAATGCCGTGTATTTATCTCGTTGGCGCTTTTTGCTGCAATTGTTGTTATTGCTGCTGTTGGCTTTGCTGCATGATTGGCATTTGCGTTTCTCATTCATAAGTGCGTTCACTGGCAATACGTTGCAATAAGAGCACAGAACCATTGGCCAAATCAATTGCTTTGTTGGAATGGACTTAGAGGAACCTGGTTGTGAACTTGAGGTCGATAATTCTTTGGAGGAGCTGAGGTTGCTATGTTTTTTGCAGAAGCCTGATTTGTTGTCTTTCCTAATTTTTGCAATACAGTTGTCATGGGAGCATTGCTGGTCGCTGATGTTTCTATGTTTCGAACAGAAACCAGACTTGTTGGCTGGTCCAAGACTCGTAGAGCAAACGGAATGATTGCATACTCATGCATCTGTTTTCCCAAACGCAATGGATTTCATCCTGTGAGTCAGGAAAGAAAAAGGTGCCTGGCCTTTTTTTTTGTTATGGCAGCGGG
>JNEV01001576.1:0-54357 GCA_000697495.1 Saksenaea oblongispora B3353 | reverse complement strand
CTAGAAAAAAAAAAAAAAAAAAAAAAAAGAAGAATCCACGAATTAAGTCGCGAAAACTTTGCCATCCTCAGAGAAAATTGATCGGATACCTCGATCATCTCTCGAGAAAGCTGATGTTATCTTACAAACACCCGTGGGAACAACTAGGAGGGCGATCATTCGGCAGTATTCTGGGAAGGGTGAAATTGGAGAATTTCGACAAAAAAAATACACCGCTGACAAATCTGACAGAGTTCACATCTACATAACCTCATGGATAACATTTTGCTTGCCCGCATCCTTAGAGTGTTCAAAAGAAAACTGAAACGCATTAGGTGTGTAATTTCCTGCTGTTTCGTTCTATTTCCAACCGTGTCCTAAATTACCGATGGTTTCAGCTAGTTTAGAATACCCGCATTGGTGCGTTTCCTTGCTGTCAGATACAGTAATCACTGTAATAGACGATGCTTATGCTGGTGGATGACAGTGACATGTACAGTCCTAGAAATCACCATAGTTGAAAGTATCGTATATCCTGCTTAATTCTTCTAAGTTCGTACTTGGAGGCTTGAATTGGTTTACTGGGATCATAATATTGGAGACCTTCCCATCTCTTCAATGTCTACATGTTCCTATTCCCTCGATGAATTTTTCATGTATTGAGTTGACAAAGGCAACCGGCACATCAAATAAGGGTATTGCAACAGGCATACAGAAGCTGTCTTTCAGTATCTCTTTTAGGCGGCCACTAAATATTTGTATCATAGCTTACTTGATGAAGATTGCCAGTATACCGTTTCGAAGATTGACCTCGCATATCGCGAATTTCTATAGAAATTACTTCAGACACCCCAGAAACCTTTCTGAGATCGCTGTGTTCCACATGTTCCTCCTGTTTTTAATTCTATACTAGCCTGTATGTATTTGGATTATGTGAACTTAATCGTGAAAGAGTAATGCAAAGTGCAAACAACCATTATAGCTTGTCCCAAAAGATCTATGCCTTACTTATCTATCTTTTAATGGGTTTTTGTACTCTTTAACCCGTCTTATAAACTTTTTTTTCTTTATCTCGCTTGTGATTCTATATGTATTAGTTCTCTACCGTCTTCAAGTAAACGCATTACGTAAAATATGCGTGACATCTGAACATAATCAGGAGTTTAGGACCTGCTCGTATCGTTGTTTTGTCATATCTCAAAACATTTATGCCCTGAAACTTTTTTTCCGACAACAAAAAGTGGGCACTTCACGGAATTTTTTTTTCTCATCTCCCGTTATCCCATCATCTCATCAGGGATAAATATTTATCACCTATGAAGTCTCTGGAAACATATTTCATAGTCATATATAACATCTAGGAGCAGTTAAAGTTATGAAAAAGCTATGCTTTTTACTTTTCTTTTCTTTGTAGATGCACATACTATGGAATGATCTAAGACAGCTTTTCCCGATAAGTACATCTTTATTTATTATCATACAGTAATACATTTCATTGCATTTTTTTTAGATACCCATTCGGGTCACAGGATGACACTCGAAGGTCCTGGAAAGCTAGCTCGAATTCTGGAAAAGTCGCGTATGACTTTTTGCCTGCCTTCCTGTGATCCATATGCACGAAAGTGCATGTATCACCGTAAATAACACTGTCTGATACATAAGGCAAGCGGTTATCAATATGGCTTTTCCTTAACATGCTGATTTTTTTCTTGGGTCTGTTATCAGTCACTGCTATTTCACAAGTCATTCACATATCAAAAAATTCATCCCAGTCAATTATATACTGGTTATCTTATTACCGAAGGTCACCGATTAAGAATACAGGTAATCAAATTTGCAATATGCTGTTTGTCGCTTACTTCATCTATAGTGCACCTTAGGTTTCCACAAGCTACGTGGACAAATGAAGGTTAAATATGGATAACTATGACCATGTCATGGGTATACGAAGGCAACATCTTTCTATATTATATATATACAAATCCACACCGGATGGCGACGTTAGATATGTGCACGGCAACTTTTTTCTGTACGTAAAACATTTTAGCCAATCATGCTCTTGGCAGGCGGAGCTTGTTAAGATCCGCAATTGGTTCCCCGTCAGTGAAAATCAGTTGTGTTCGCCCAGCACAAAACAAAACACAGTAAAACCCTTCAGTTTAAAACGATGTACTGCATGCGCTATTTTGTTCCATTGCTGCTACTACCATTTCCTGACGCACCACCAATTTTTGTTATACTATTTCTCATTTCATTTTTTCTTCATCAAAAGCCATGGTATTATTTGAAGGGATTCTTTCCAATCGAAAACTCACCGATTCTCATAGCATCTATTGCACTTTGCTACTAATCGCACTATTCTCATCAACATGTTACTGGGGACAAGGACGGTGTTGGATCGATCTGCAAAATTCGCGTTTGTTCGATGTACGACAAGATTCGAATGCGACGTTTGGACAAGGTGATGGGTGGTGGAATTGGAAAGTGACATTGCCAATTGGATAATCTTCCTGATACCCATACATATGTTGTACATACTCCATTTTTCCCTTTTCTTTTTTTTTTTTTACTTCACTGGACACATAAAATAACCGACGACATCTATTCGAGAATACATGTGAAGTTTTGGGTGGTACAATGAGTGAACCTTTTACGGGAAAGGCTTGACCGCAGATGGTGCAACAGCAAGATGTGGAATCAAATCATCTTTCGCAGAATGGATAGTATTTGTAAAGTGTTCGTACACTACCCCGAGCACTATAGTCAGGGTTCTGTGTAAAATCTTCCTTTTTGCTCCAGCTGCTCGACCGATCCTCAACTGTTGACAAGACCGTATAAAATACATAAACTGTAGATCCGCCAGATTAAGCATGACGATCGATTGGGCTACTGGGTTGGTGAAAATGTAGAATACCTGAGTAATACGGCATCACAGATCATGCTACAGAGGCAAGTCGTCTTCTCTTTTAACGTTCGTGGTAAGGAGTGAAAAATAGTATTTGTGGGGTTGAGCGAACCAATCGTTCTTTTGCATTTTTTTAGCCGAATTGATACCTGTATTGGTGCCTGTATCCTGATAGGCCATTCAAATTGAAGATTTAGAAGTGTATAGGTGGTTATCTAGGCGGGACAGTCGGATATTGACGTTCAGCGAAAATATATTGTTATTGAACCTAATCGTTTGCTTTCATTGCCGAAGTGGCCGAGCATTCAATACATCAAAAGTGACTTCTTACACAGAGAAACAATTAATGTAGGGGTACTGATTCCTGAAAACGGTGTATCAATATACTGATTTGTGTCAACACTATCGTCTTGCCTTGATAAGCCTTTAGTTAGAAAGATTAGTGGTAATAACAAAACTCACACAAAAGAATGAAGGCAAAGATTGTCAGTTAGCCATTAAAGGCACGTTTATTGGATTGTGCACGATATTCGCTACCAACGTAATTTTACACTTACTGAACCAGCTCCTCCACAAACATACCAGACAATAGGATTTTGCTGGTACATTTGCGTTAGCTGGCGGCGTAAATGGATGTCCCGCGGAATCCGACCTAAGTCGCGAACATACTAACTACTGTTTGGGGACGCACCGCCTCCTCCAGTCCATTTGGCCAATCCTCTATGATACCCTTCAAACCGTAGACTGCCTAATCTATACACCTGATATTCGCACTGAAAATCTACCCAGGGTACCCATTCTACGCACCGACTTTTTACATTGGTCCCTATCCCCAACAAATTATACAAGTACAGGCCAGAAATGGGCATCTACACTCTTTACACATACATGCCTCACCTTCCTCTTCACCATTTACGCTTTAAATTCCATTCTCTCCTGTTTCTTTTCCTCCTTTTGCTCTCCTCATAGTTTACTCACACATCTTGCTTCTTACCTTTTTTCTCTTTGCTCTACAAAGGGTTTTTGTCCCCTTCACGTCCTGATCCAGTTAAATCGGTCATATTTAACATTTTGAACGTATCTTTGCGTTGGAGCTGACTAGCAGGACTGGCTTGTTCCTATCAATAGGTCTCATCAACAGAAATCGCTTGTCTAAGCTACACTAACTTAGGATTCAAATAACGCAACAAGGGTATTAAAGGCGGTACGGATGTTGTAATAGATTTATTGGGGTCTCATTTGGTTGCCCCTGTGCGACAATACACACAGCATCGATAAATTCGGCCTTTCGCTAGAATATCGCCGGTTCGTTGGTACTGTATTCTATAGCATTTTCAATTCGTATACTTCCTATTGATTTCTCCACCACTTCCTACCACCTTCTTATTTTATCTCTGCTGTGACAGGACTCATACTTGAAATGGATTCTAACAGCGACAAAAGCCTGTCTTGTCGTACATATCTGATACATTAAAATTCAGATGCATGATGGTTAATTCAAGGAACAGTTTTAGAAGGCGTTATAGGAACCAAAACAAAGGAGGCGTGATTTAACTTGCGACAGTTTGTGGGTAATGTGACGCAAGGTACTTGTCATTTCTTTTTATAAGCGAACTCAAAAATTGCTGACAGTGGTGACTGCAAAATGCGAGCATGAAACGGCGGGACCTTCATTTCGCACTTTTCCCCCGGCTTTTTCCCCTATCCGATGGATCCTTCCGATAGACCTGCTTTGAAAAAGTCACGATCCAGCACTTCGTCAAAAAGCCACAGGCGGCCAGGACAAAGCAGAAGCTCCTCCCGTTATGGCTCTATACCTCACGAGGAAGATAACCCAGCTAGACGTAAAAAGTCTCTCTTAAAACGAAGATCTACCATTCGCAGACGTAATCGACGTGGGAAACAAAAAGATGAGCCAGACGAGAATGACGAGGAAGATATTCCCGATGAGGAAGACGACGACGAACAGGAAGACGAGTACGAAGAAACGCCTTTAAGTGAAACAGAAGACCACCCAAGTGACCCGGGAGAAAGGGAGCCTGACCACGAGAGAGTCCGACGTCGGTCTCGTCGTCGTAGTAGCCACGCTGGAGACGTAGATCGAATGTCCTTTAGCAGTGCTGAGAAAGAAATAACCCTAAAAGATAGACAGGATGTAAGTCGTCTGATGCTTTGTTTACCATTATCGGGAAAACTAAAGAAAAAAACATAGGCCATGAACAAGCAGCATCCTTTTGGTCTTCCTATTTGGA
The DNA here is from genome assembly GCA_000697495.1 of Saksenaea oblongispora B3353. Lineage (NCBI taxonomy): Eukaryota > Fungi > Mucoromycota > Mucoromycetes > Mucorales > Saksenaeaceae > Saksenaea > Saksenaea oblongispora. The sequence goes on along the minus strand of JNEV01001576.1, from coordinate 49,221 downwards.
AACCCGCTCTTTACAAGAAATCCCGATCTGTGGTGCGAAAAGCTAACCGGGCACTTCACTCTTCTCCCTCATCGTCGCGTGAACTGTTTTTAAACCCGGGGAATATTCTCTGGTTGATAACCTTTGGGTGGTGGCTCGCATTTGTTATGTTTGTTGTATCCATACCGCTAAGCATTTTCCCACCGGATGGACGTAAATATGGTTTAGTGATGCGTGAACTTGCGTTTTACTTGCTGTGGCCGTTTGGTCGATACGTCGAACGTCGCGTAGATATTGTACCAACCACGCTTGATCAGCCACATGAAACGGATGAAGAGACTGGATTACTCCAAGAAAGTTGTAAACAAAAGAAGAAAACTAGTATTTTGAAATCCTTTGTGGATACCTTGAAAACAGGTCCCGCAGGATGCCTTTACTATTTGTTATTCTTCACGATTGTGGGTAAATGTCGATACGATGGTGTACCTGACGGAAAGACTAAACGAATGAACCATCTCTTGGTATAGCTCCTTTGCTGTTACTGGTCTCAACCATATGCTGGATGTGCGTTGTAACAATTCCGATGGCCAAACTCAACTATATTCTCATTCGCCATTTACGTCGTCACCCGTTAACGCTTCGATTTCGCTCCAGCCCCTCTGGCTTATCGCAGCTCGAAGCTACCAATCAACAACCAACTGTCATCTTGATGTGTACATACCAGGCGGTTGGTCTTCAGTACTACAAATACACCTATGAGGGTATCAATATCATGTTTATTAACCTGATACCTCTGGTGTTCTTTGTCATCTTTGACGATTACGTTCTCAAGCGGTACTTCCCTGACTCGTTCCTCACCCAGCCTGCATTTGTATTTTCCTTGTCACTAGCGTCGGTTATCCCATTATCGTACTTTATCGGCATGGGTGTAAGCTCTGTGTCTGCTCAGAGTAGTATGGGTGTTGGTGCTGTGATCAACGCGACATTTGGCAGCATCATCGAAATTATTCTTTATTCGGTTGCGTTGATGAATGGCAAGAGTCTGCTTGTAGAGGGATCACTTATAGGAAGTTTTTTGGCTGGTGTGTTACTGATGCCAGGCTGTTCCATGATTAGCGGTGGCATCAAACGAAAGGAACAAAAGTTTAACGCTAAAAGTGCGGGTGTGACCTCGACTATGTTAATCATGGCTATCATTGGCGCACTTTCACCCACTTTGTTTTTCCAGATGTTTGGCTCGGTAAGAACATCATTTATTGGGAAACTCAGGTGAACTGAAGAACGTGTCACTAGTTTGAGTTGCGTTGCACAGGGTGTCCTGAAACAATGGATCCGAATGGCACTATTGCGTGTAATCGCTGTTACTATGATCAAATGGATCCAGCCCACGACCCTGTGTATCAAGACAGCGTGAAACCCTTTACATGGCTCTGTGCTGCTATTCTACCATCTGTAGGTTGCAGATTTAAACAATATTCGGTTTAACCCTTGATAGGCCTATGTGATCGGCCTCGTTTTCAGCTTGCATACCCACGTTGACATGGTTTGGAAGAGCTCTTCCCATCATGCGGACCCATCCAATCACGCGGAATCTGTATCATACTATCAAAAGCTAGTGCCAACGCACATTATCTCTCAACTCATGCATCCTCAACAAAGTACTCACCCGGCGGAAGTATCCAACGAAGCTTACAGACAGCATGCCATGACAGGTAAGTCTATTTTGACAGATGATGTGGAAGAGGTGCCTTACTGTTTCAAAGACCCAATGCTCAGGCCATATAATCATATGACTTTGGATGACCAGCATAATCCAAATTCGCAGGTGCAACAACCACCGCGATCGCAATCACAACAACAACAGCCGATTGCACCTGTAGCATTTGTACACGCTAAGGAACCTGAAGAAGAAGAGGAGGAGGAGTTAGCTGGTCACGACTCACCTAACTGGAGCAAGTCAAAGAGTTTTACAATTCTGTTCGCATGCACGCTTTTGTACTCAATCATCGCCGAGATCCTTGTCGATACGGTCGACCTGGTGATGGATAGTCTGGCTGTTGATGAGAAGTTTTTAGGATTGACTCTATTTGCCTTGGTATTGCTGATGAGAAAAATGATTATTCCCTATCAATACTGACTTCCACACGTGTAGGTTCCCAATATTACTGAATTTATGAACGCTATTTCATTTGCGCTTTACGGTAATATTGTTCTCAGGTATGGAAAAGTAGCTGCGGAGTAGGAAAATAAATGATGTTCTGCATCCTGACACCCCTGAAGTATGGAAATCGGTTCGGCATACGCTCTCCAGGTCTGTCTGTTGCAAATCCCGGCGATGGTTGCATTTTCATTGTGGTACAACTGGGGCAAGGAAGAGATTGCACGCTACACTTTTAGGTACGATGGGATTTAGAAGGCTATTCCTACTGATAACTTGTGTGTTTTTTGTTTTAGCCTTATTTTCCCGCGTTGGGATGCAATTTCGGTCATTTTCTCTGTGTTTCTGTTAACTTATACCTATCAAGAAGGCAAATCTAACTATTTCAAGGGGTCTATATTGATCCTTAGTTACTGCGTTTTGATGGCTGGTTTCTTTTATATCCCATCATTTTCCAACTCCAGTCTTTTGATCGGTAACCGTTAAAACAAATAAAATAGCTCACGTCGAGGGCTCCTGCATCTGTTCAAAACAAAAACAACAAAAAAAAAAATTAGACAGCTCTCCTATTATGTACTTGCTGTCTAAAGTGTAAGACCCCTAACTTGCTCCTTGTTCTTGTATTTTTATCTCTACACTTTTTTTTCTCCCTTCCTTTTTCTTTCCCTTCTTCTTAATTCTTTTCTTTTTTTTCTATCTTATTTTGTCGTGGAGCATGACCATCACGGATCTCGTGCACTTCACGAACAGTGATGAGATATGCGAATTGTTAAGGGCGCGCTTTGTCGAAGACAAGCCCTACACACGCCTCGGCCACCATCGCATGGTGGTTTTAAATCCGGAAAAATCGTTGGATCTTTGGAACGAAGCGAATCTCCGGGCATACGCTAATCACGGTTACAAGGATTTGTTAGCTGCTGCAGACGGATTTGATCCTGAACCGCATATTTATGAACTGGTCACCCGAGTTTACTTCATCATGCGCCGTCGGGCGGAGGATCAAACAATTGTGTTAAGGTAAGGGGAAGAGAAGGAGAGGGAAAGTGAGAGAGAAAGTGAGAAGAAACAAAGTACGTAACGTTCATATCGACCGTGTCTTGTCTTTTTCTGTACGCATTTTGTAGTGGCTACTCGGGATCCGGTAAATCAACGACACATCGACATTTGCTGAATGAACTATTACTGCTTTCTACGCACACACGACGTGAGGAAAAAATACGACGACAAATTATAAGCGCCAATACGGTGCTCGAGACCTTTGGGACAGTGATAATGCCCGACAATCCCACTGCTTCACGACTGGGCAAATGTCAAACACTGCAATTCAACGAGAGAGGACATATTGTTGGTGCACACATGGCTGTCTACCTTCTCGACAAGTTTCGTACGGCCTTTGATATTTTTTATCAATTGCTGGCCGGTACCACAGCAGACGAAAAAGTTGCACTGCACATTAATCATTCGGTTGACCATTTTGCCTATTTAAAACAATCACACTATCAGCAAGACCTCCGCTTCGATGAGATAAAAACATCCCTTAAATCATGTGGATTCAAAGCCAAAACAATTGCTCAAATCTTCCAACTTCTCGCAGCTATTCTCCATCTCGGCAACGTTCAGTTTGTAGGCAGCACATCGACCACAACCCAAGAATCTTGTCAAGTCAAGAACAAAGACACGTTATCATTGGTAGCAGCTGCATTAGGTGTAGCAACGGCGAAGCTGGAAAATACCTTGACGCATAAACTAAAGTTGATTGGAAAAGAATTTTGCACAGCCTTTTTGACGGTCGAGACGGCGGTGGAACAACGGGATGCTCTGGCGAGGGCACTGTACACCATCCTGGTCCTCTGGATCGTCGATTCCCTCAACGCAAAACTAAGCGTTAATAATGGGAGCAATAGCATCCTTATTCTTGATCCCATTGGGCTACAAACCTCTGCAGGTGGTTTTCATGATCTCTGCGTGCATTTTTCAGTAGAACGTATCCATCAATATGTTTTACGGCGGACATTTGATCCCACACTGAATACAGAACGACCGACGATGCCGTCAACAACGCCAAGTTGCTATATTCCCTCTATCCCATTAATGATGGGTACCAATGGCAACAAATATGCGTTAGTTCCTTTAATGGATCGTGAATCGCAACGATTTCAGGCCTATGCTCTGGATGCGACGGATACACATCTGCTGTCAACTATGTTCCAAAGAAAGAAGGCAAACGAGGAAGATTATCGCGCACTTCAGTCACCGTCCACACCATCCCATAGTTTCGCAATCCAGCATTTCAACATGTCCGTCGACTATTCCGTCGAAGGCTTCCTCGAACATAACGTTGATGCACTTTCGCCGGATTTTATCCATCTTTTCCGTTACAACTGTACCAACACTTTTGTCCATGATCTCTTTGAAAGTTCCGTCCTGTTGACGGAGATGCACCCGCGGGACGAGCGCACGATCATCAAAGCCCAGCTACCAACTTTCCCTTCACGATGGCGCACCAGCAAAGTTTCCTCATCCTCATCATCTACCTCCTCGTCCACCTCATCTTCATCATCTTCCATAGCCTCTGCATCCGAACCTCAAAAAATATCCACTGTACTTGACCAGGCCGTTCATGGAATGGATAGCCTGGATGAAGCACTAGCGGGCAGCCGAATTTTTGAGATCATGCATATCCGAACCAATCAGCAGCAGACACCCGGCGTTTTTGATCCAGCCATTGTTCTGCAACAATTGGACGCTTTTCGTATAGTCGACTACACCCGCCACTGTTCTAAGTATGATTCCATGTATAGCTATACATTTGGCGATTTTACAACGCGGTACCGGCATTTGCTTCATTCGCTCACTGTAGACCCTCAGAGCGAGGAGCGAAGACAAGTGGAGCAATTGATCGAAATCATGCACTGGAACGATATAGATGTGCAGTTGGACCAACAACGTGTGTGGTTGTCCTTTAGTGTCTGGCGTGATCTTGAGAATCATTTAAGAGTCAAGGAAAAAGAAGCACGTATGCGTGAGAAGGAACGTCTGGCGGCAATCGAAGCAGAAAAAGAGGCATCTCGACTAGCAGCTGCAGCTGCAGCTAAGGCCGCTGCTGAAATGGAAGCTGCCGAAGCAGCAGAAGCAGAAGCAGCAGCTCAAGCAGCGGCCGCGGCCGCCGCTGCGGCCACAACAACAGCATCTGCAAACAGCACATCTCCAGAAGGGCAGCTTTGGGATAATCCATTTGACGATGAATGCCGGTCGGACTTATATTCTCTCAACGAGTTTGGCGACAACCGTACTGAGTTCGATGACCACGACGGCAATAAGAGCCAATGCCATTGGGGAGACGACGATGACGACCCAAAGACGTGGGAAGGGTAAATACATTGAACAGAATGAACAAAACTGCGGACACTAAGCCAAAACAAAACCAAAAAAAAAAAAAAAAAAAAAAAAAAAAAAAAAAAGGTTCGGGCCAAACTTGGACATGAGTAAAATGGTTGAGGATTATCGTGTTCAGCCAGAGGAACAAGTGGAAGAAGTCCCTATTACACCCATACGGCAGTTTTGGGGTCGATTTGTTTGGTTGGCAACGTGGTGGATTCCATCCTTCACCTTGAGATGGTTTGGAAAGATGACACGCCAGGACGTGCAGATGGCATGGCGCGAGAAACTGACGCTTTGTATGATGATCTTTCTGTTTTCAGGTAGTATCATCTTTTTCATTGTTGGTCTTGGTGTCGTCATTTGTCCAGGAACGAAAGACTTGTACTCAAGCGAAGATGTCAAAAACCATCAGACAATAAACGACTACTGGGTTAGTGTACGCGGCAAAGTGTACGATATGTCCAAGTTTGTTGTCACTGATCATGGTACGTGGACATTTATGGCCACGCAATCCAACCTGGAGCCACTCGCCGGCCGCGATCTTTCCTACACCTTTCCACCTCCATTGACAGTGGCATGTGCCGGGCTTGTGTTTGACGATAGCATCACCATTACACCCAACGAAACCATTGTTCTTGGACCATACGTCCATTTCTCTGGTCGTCAACAGCCAGAAAAAGGACCACCGAAACTAAGAGATCCCAACTGGATGACGAAGTATTTTGAGCCGCGGATGAATGCTTATAAAAAGGGCGATCTGGTCATACCAATGAAGCAAATCAAAGACGACTACCATGGATGGGGACGGCTGATTGCAAGTATTGACGAAAAGGTCTATGACTTAACGGACTACATGATCACCGCGCATCAGTACCCTATTGACAGTGAAGGCGTCCCCGACTACCATTTCTTAAACCCCGAGGTCGAAAAGCTATTTACCACGTTTGGTGGCAAGGATGCCACGCATGAGTGGAACAATAATCTTCGAATAGATCCAAAAACCCGCGCACAAAACCTGCAGTGCCTAGACAACGTGTTTTACATTGGACGACTAGACTACCGAGACTCGGTTCGCTGCACGTTTGTAAATTACTTGCTGCTTAGTTTTGCAGTCATCATGTCACTGGTTATTCTCGTCAAATTTCTCGCCGCACTACAGTTCGGTGGAGCTCCAACACCGGAAGAGCATGACAAATTTGTCATCTGCCAAGTTCCATGCTACACTGAGGATGAGGAGAGTTTGCGAAAAACGATTGATTCATTAACGGCAATGACATACGACGACAGACGTAAACTATTGTTTCTCATTGCCGATGGTATGATCATTGGTAGCGGCAACGACAAGCCAACACCCAGAATTCTCTTGGATATTCTGGGTCACCATTCTGATCAAGATCCAGAGCCGTTAATGTTTAAATCCATCGGAGAAGGCTCAAAACAGCTAAACTACGGCAAGGTGTATTCCGGTCTCTATCAGCACGAAGGCCATACGGTACCCTACGTAGTGGTAGTCAAGGTGGGCAAATCAACGGAACACACGAAGCCTGGTAACCGTGGTAAACGCGATTCACAAATCATATGCATGAATTTCTTGAGCAAAGTGCATTTTGACTCGGAGATGACACCGTTGGAACTTGAGATCTACTACAACATTAAGCATGTCATCGGTGTTGATCCTTCCTTTTATGAGTACATTCTGATGGTAGATTCGGATACGGAAGTCTATCCCGACGCATTAAATCGCCTCATTTCGTGCATGTTACACGACAGCCGCATCATTGGCCTGTGCGGCGAGACCGAACTTGGCAACGAGGATAGGTCATGGGCAACCATGATTCAGGTTTACGAATACTACATATCACATCACCTTGTCAAGGCATTTGAGTCGTTGTTTGGTTCCGTCACATGTTTACCGGGCTGCTTTTGCATGTATCGTATCCGCACCGCCAACAAACGTCAGCCGCTGATCGTGTCACCTAATGTGATCCATGGTTACTCGGACAACCAAGTTGATACCTTGCACAAGAAAAACTTGTTACATCTTGGCGAGGATCGTTATCTGACAACACTCATGATGAAAAACTTCCCACAGTACAAGATGATGTTTACACCCTATGCAAAATGTCGAACAGTGGCTCCAGATGAATGGCGGGTCCTTCTCTCGCAGCGACGTCGCTGGATCAACTCAACCATACACAACCTCCTGGAGCTCATTCTTCTGCCAGAGTTGTGTGGGTTTTGCTGTTTTTCCATGCGATTCGTGGTAATGATTGATCTGATCGGAACAATTACCCTTCCCTCTTCCGTGATCTACCTGGTCTATCTTGTTTACTCCGCCGCCTCAGGTGGGCCGATTCCCATGATCGCACTAGGCATGCTGGCAGGCGCTTACGGACTTCAAGCGTTAATCTTTATTGTCAAGAGGCAGTGGCAGCATATTGGCTGGATGGTTATCTACATTTTTGCCATTCCCATCTTTAGTTTCTTCATTCCACTTTATGCCTTCTGGCATTTTGATGACTTTTCATGGGGAAACACCCGTGTGGTAGTTGGTGATAAGAAGAAGCAGATTATTGTGACAGATGACGAAAAATTTGATGACAAGATGATTCCACTCAAACGATGGGCTCAGCACGAACAAGAGATGTGGGAGACTAAATCCGTGGTGTCGGATGAAACAAAAGCGAGTGCATACACCTATGCAAGCCAGTCAACCATGCATCGGTCCCGATACTCACGCTTGTCCCACGCGTCCCAACAACCACCGCCCATTCCTTACCCACCATCACCTTCTGCTCTGATGCCATCCCTTGTTCCTGGACTACCCGAACGCCGACTCAGTCAATTCTCCGTAGATATGTCCGCTATTCTTCATTCAAGCAAACCAAAAGATACGGCGGTTCTTCCTGAGGACGAAGATTTGGAACGTGAAATACATCATATTCTCATGAACTCAGATCTGATGACATTGACGAAAAAGCAAGGTAAAATGAAACAGAGAGTTCAAACAAAATGTTTAACATTTTTAATTTTCCAGTGCGCGATCAACTGTCGAACTTTTTCGGTGTAGACTTGACAATCAAAAAAGGATTTATCAATGCAATCATAGAGCGCTTCCTAGAGAATTACTAAAAAAAAAAAGAAGAAGACGTGGACAGAAAACCTCTTCTGATTACCATAATAAGCAGTCACTGTCATGCATGCATTCTCACTCCAACTGTTTCTTCCCGTGTTCAGGAAGAGCAGGTGATGTTGAAGCTGCCGCAATTAAAACTCGTACGTTACTTTTTTAGCCAATCAGGATGGCTGCATGACGCAATAAACCTTTATGTTTCGTCCAACTTTCCTATTTCTTCCTTTTGTCGTTCTTCAATATGTCAACTTCCGTGGAACCATCAACTCATGGTCGACGCCCATCGATTGATATTCAAGGTCAATTTGTAAGCTCCGATGTACTTGTTGCTTTATGGGATAGACCCCATGAAATGACAGCCCTGGCCAAGCGCAACTCTCAGTTTTACGAAGCGATCGAACATTATATCAAGGAAACCAAAGGTGTCAAAGCATGGTACAAGTTCAGAGAGCTAGTTTACAGTAGCCGTGAGGAAATACCAGATAGGGAGTGGATAATGGCGCTCAGCGAGTATTTGAGTGACCATCCTGTGTTTTGGAGTAAATTTAAAGAAAGCGTTGGTTATTCCGATGAAGATGAACCAGATACAGAAGAGCAGCAGGAACTGGACAGTCATCATCACCATCATCATCACCATCATCATGGCATTTTTCAGAATGAACGACAGTTTTATGAACAACATCGGCAAGGTTCGACAGGGTCATCACGCTTATCTGTACCCTTATTTGACCACCACCCCATCTCTCCTTGTGCAACACCTATTGCCGAAGAAGATGAAGAAGAGGAGGAAGAGGAGGAGAAGGAAGAAAGACAAGAAGCTATGGGGTGGGAAATTTTGCGCGACTATCCCAGGATTCAAACCCAACTTCCTTACCTAAAACCCGACTTTTTTAAACGAGCTCGTCAACTGATGGATCTTGCCTCTTGTTCGTCGACACTCTCTCAGGCGGCTCGGCGCAACTCAATGCTCGAGGACCAAATTGTCGATGTCACAACAGAGCATGGGGAACCACGGTTTCAGACGTGTGGCGAAGATCAAATGGACCCATACCAGCGATTCTATCGGGCTATCTGCATGACGCGCCAACAACAACCAGATGATGAGGTCTGGGCAGAGGAGTTATTGGAATCATTGGATGGTTGGCCAGAGCTGATAGAATCACTAAGGGATGTGATAGACGATATCCTTCCCACGGAAAAACAAATGCTGCAAGTATAAAAAATAACGTTGGCTTTCTATTCATTTATTTTGCTGTTTGTCTGCCTCTAATGTAAGCGTTGACTACGTTTCCGAAATTGACACCCTGTAGCCTAGCAATTTCTAGTTCTTTTACAGTTGGCTGACGACTACCATCGGAGCCCGCGATTGTGCCAGCACCATAGGCTGATCCACCAACAATTTCAGTGTTATCGGACAGATGCGGGCTTCCGAAACCTATGGGAACATAGATCATGCCATGGTGAGCAAAATACGTAATTGTCGTCAGTGCCGTTGTCTCTTGACCACCATGCTGTGAGCCAGTGCTGAAGAAAGTGCCAGCAAATTTGTTTTGCAATGAGTTTTTAGCCCATAATCCACCAGTACCATCCAGAAATCTAACAAAATATAAGGACATTAAGAGCGCAAATAAGAAAAAGTGTTCAATTACCCTTTCATCTGTGAAGGCATGGTACCAAATCTAATACATGTCAGTAATCATTCCGATCTACTGAAAATTTGCATTGATTACCTCGTCGGAAACCCGAAAAGAATACCATCAGCCTCGGTCAGTTGCTGAGGGTTGATAATTGGGAGGTCAGGCTTCGGGGGTGCCTTAATCAGCGTCAAAACATCCTGGGGAAGTGTTTCTTGCACTAAAGGAGTAATGTCAGCAGGGTGTTAGAGATATGGGGAACATGCCTTGAAAGATCTTGGACGATGCGCCGGTGCTAGCTAGACCTTTTTGCAATTCCACGGCGAGTTTGTGTGTATGATGATAAACGGTGTACAAAACAATATAGATTTTACTGGTGGCAGTCATTGTTTTTTTTTTAGAAATACTTTTTCTCTATAATCCTTCTGTGGAGCACTGATCAAGTATTTAAAGGTAAATTTTATCTTACAAATGCATTTGTCATTGTGCTCACATTTAGGTTCAACGCTTACGGAACAGCGGACTTTTTTAATCTGCGGGGCGCAACATCATTCATTCATTCGTGGGATTTGTCATTTCTCCGAACTTACACTTGTACTACCCTGCCGAATTATACAGCGATTACGAATCGCATTTGAATCGGAAACGCAGGAAAGAAACAAACTGGTTGAAACATACAGTATAACTTTACCTAAAATGAAAAAAATAGTCACGAACATTTTTGCCCACATGTGCGTACTTTTTTTGTGTGCAATGTGATTTATTAGTGCCGCTGGAAGCGGTCACGTATTAAAGTGAATCTATAGCAGCAAGTCCAGCTAGGGGTCTAGGATGATCTATGAAAGTTCTCGCTGTGGGTGCGGCAGAGGAGAAGAATTGCGGTTGCTATGACATGTGGAGGTTGAAAAGGAGTCTGATCAAACACATAGGCCTAGTGTGCACGCCAGATGGTCATGATCACACAGGCTACGAAGCTAGGGAAATCGATCTGAGCGTGAGGGAGCATATCGAGTTGAGTAGGATTGATAGTATACAGATTATGCACTTGTAACTGCAAAGGGTGAACAAGAAATTGGCGAGCAATCGAGGTCCAGATAGGCTGTTTGTACGTGCAGGACCAAAAGAGATGGTCTTTGGTCTCGACGAGTCCGCAAAGGGGGCGGTTTGGTGTGGGGAAATGGGAAGGTGATAGTTGATAGAGGCGTTGGCAGTAGGGCAGACTATCGTGGTAGAGACGCCATAGGATCGAGTTGGCCTTGGCCGGTAGAGGTGCGTTCCAAAAACTTCTCCACGTTATAGCAGGGGCACGTGGATAGTGTGCCGGCAGACTGTTGATATCGGGTAATTGCGATAAACGGAACCGAGCGTAGGTTTGATGATTCTAGCGAAATACAGATGTAGCATGGCAGACTCATCATGTGGTCTCTCGGGATCGTGTTTTAAAAGTGCTTCAAAGAAGGAAAACAGTCGCCAAGAACCAGTGGGTGCAGTTGCCCGGAAGTGCCCAAGCTCAAGCAAAGTGCTAGTGAGCCGTTCGGGGAAAAGGGCCAGCAGGAGAGGTGAAGGACACTGTGCATAAAGCACCATGCAATAATGGACATATTCCAATGACAGAACCGTCGAGGTGTCGCTGGATGCGTACCCAAGTAATAGTTGTAGCCATCGTAGTTGTAGCGCGTTATGGTGAACCACCGGATCAAGGATGCCTAGTCCGCCTCCATCACGGGGACGTGTGCACGTTTCGAAACACACCCGGGGAAAAGATCGGCATGTAGAAAAGATCCGACCAGGGAGCTGATTTTGTATAGGAACGTTAAAGGGACGGGTAAGATACGAATAGAGTACCAGATCCGACTGAGAAGTAACGTATTTGCAACCAAAGCTTTTCCTCGCATGGTGAGTGATCGAGTCTGTAGAAGAGCTGCGTGAGTTTGGATTTTAGATATAATTGATTCGAGATAGGCTTTCATTTGGACAGAAGAGCTAGTGAGAGGATAACCAAGATAGATGACTGCAGCTGACGAGTTGCGATCATGCCAACAGGTGATAGAGTGTGTCAAGAGTGTTTGTTTCCATTCGTCAGACGTCTGGCCACTGAGTGCGGCAGCAGTCGTCTCAGAGGCATTCAGACGTGCGTCAGACGCTCTACTGTATGTTGCCAAGATCATCATAAAGTGATCGATTTCCTGTACCGAGGGGAGGAATATCAACACATCATCGGCGTACGCGAAGCACTCGAGTGGCGGAGGTGGTGATAACGGTGGAGAGACCAGTTGTGTACTTGGGTTGTGGAAAGTGAAGCCACGAAGCAGCGGGAATACCTGAATGGCCCGGAGCAAGGGTTCTAGTGCTAGGTTAAAAAGAAGAGGTGAGAGCGGGTCCCCTTGGCGTAAGCCTCGTTCTTGCGGACATGGTGCCGGGAGGTGTCCATTGACATTGATACAGAGAATGGTTTTGAAGAAGAGGTTAGCAAGGGCAGTGCAAATCTGTTGAGGGAATTCAAAACGACGTAGGCATGCGTCCAGATACTGAGGATGCACGCGATAATAATAATCCATGAGAACCCTCGCCGTTATATTCAGGTACCTCTGGCATCATTCTATATTGTGATTAGTGCTTCAAGACAACTACGATGATTACGATCTATCCCAGACAACACGATATTATTATGCAGGTACTCAGATCGCACCAGTAAAGATTGACACTGAGGTTCACACTCAGAAAGGAAACTGTCAAAGAAATCATCTGGTGATTTATTATCGAGTACAGGGATCTGTCCATAGCACCCGTCCATCAGCATTTAGTATAAATAAGATGACTAGATACAGCTGGAAAAGACATCACTATTATTTTGAATAAGTCTCTGCAAAGAGTCTCGAAGTATTTCTATTCGTTTTCTCTTTTACTCATTTCACACCCTTTTACTCAGCAGTGCTACCTTCAGCCGCTAGACTAATGCGAGTGTTCTGACACTAACTTTTATTGACTGGAATATTCAAACGTTATGCTAACATGCTGTCAATGTAGGAGGCATTGGCGCCTGTGTCCAATAAAGTGTCAACTGTATTATTCTGTAAAAGAATGCGAAGGATGATGGAATCAGTGTACTGTTGGGATTGTGCATTGTAATTTTTAAGGTGTAACATGCATTTTTGCTTCAGATCCAACTGCTCCAAGTTTACCGGGAGCAAATGTTCCTCTTTGTTGGCATTCGGCCAGTGAGCAAAATGTGTACCGCGATCAACAAACGGAGGCTTCTGATGGCCAACCCCATTGTTTGCCTTGTCCTTTAGGTAGTCCACATGTTGCGGGCAAGCATGCCCTCTGCCAAATGGCGCCTTCTTGCAGTGCCTGCACAAGTTATTGTGCGGCGAGAAAGATCGCCGATTTGGCTGGGAAAATGTGCCCGGCCAGTTGGGTTACTGCTGCTGGAAGGGTTGCCGGTGAGCTGCAGAAGTTCACGGCATTCTTTCTTGTTGTGACGACCCCGTGGGTGTATTGGACAATTTCCGTACCGACGTTTCTTACCTGAATGACCAGAGGAAGAACCGGTGATGGTGTTGCTGAGGTAGCGGGATGTCTCTGCTCCGCGCTTGCGCCCAGTACCCTCTACCGTGGTTTCCTCCTCGGCATCCGACAAGGTGCCCGTGTCTTCTCCATGCCTCGCCACGATCAGTTGCGCCACCTGCACAATGTCCTTGGGCTGTTCCAAGCCATAGTGGTTGGTCAACACCGACCACGCTTTCTCCCTAATGGGTGTTAACAATGATGACACGTAATGCCATACCAATCCTTCTCCATTCTCCAGTCCTGCTTCAAATGCCGTTTCCTGGAACTTCTCGGTGAACAGCCGCAATGATTCGTTGGGCTTCTGGTTCAAGTTCCGGAGCTCGTGTCGTTTTTTCCACAGATAGAAAGGGTTGCTAAATTCCTTTTCCAGCTGATCTCTCGCCTGTGCCCAGCTGTAGTTGCGGTGGGCTAGGGTGCGATCAACCCACGAACGTTGGAGTTCGTTGCACGTTAGCCAAAAAAGGCGTTCCCAATGTTCGTCCAAGGGCAATCTGTACGCACGCAACTGGATTTCGAACGTGTTCAAAAATGCGCGCACGTACTCGTGGACTTTCTTCGTCTTGTCCCCTACCAGGCCACCCTTCAGTTGAAAACTGGGCAGGTTGGCCGGTACCAGCGACTGCTTCTTTTCCCTGGCGGCAGCAGAGACTTCTGGTCTCCCCCCCTCTTGCGAGGAACGGAGAGCAGAGATAGCCATCTGGAAGGCTTGCAAATTGCGTTGAGCCAGCTCCAAATTCTCCCTGGCATCCTTGCACCGTATAGGATCACCGGTGCTGTTGGCTAACGTCTGTATGACGGCCAAGGATGCCAGTTCGACCTGGCGTCTCAAGTCTTTCTCTACTGCGCGTGGGTCGGGCACAGTGCTTCGGGATTTTCCATTCACAGAGGGCTCCGTCTGCTCGTTCTCGACCACCTTCTCTCCATCTACTTCCATGTCATTGCTGACGAGGCGTTCCACAGGTGGCTTGGTGTCAGTGATGTTGTCGGTTTCGTTGGTGGAAAACATTCTTCAGATGATAAACAACGGTGCAATTCAGGATAAAAATTGTGATAAATCAGTAAATGTAAGTATGTCAGACAAACGAAAACAAGTATCGTGAGAGTGTTGTTTATTTTGGAAAGGCGGACCTTGTCCTTTTGAACCTTTCTACAAAGACTTCTTATTGGTCCACTGAGTTACTATATTGCTTCTAGCTTCTTGCATGGTTGATGAGTGTGTATACCTAGTACCTGGTTAAGATCAGGTGTGATTGAGTGCTGTATTCATGAAGACGATCATTTACTGTAGAGGGTTCACTCTACTATAGTAGAAACATATGTGGTTTACCACAAGGTTGAACTGGATGTTGCAATGTCGAATACCGCACTATTTTCTTCGTTTGACCGTATCCAAACCCGTTCAAGTCTGCGCTGAGTCATCTCATTCTTAGCACCTTTATCCTCAAAAACCGTCAATCGCTTTGGGCGCATGCCACGTGCGTTTGCAGTAAAACTTTGCCAAATTTTCAGGGGGGTCTGTTCAGTCGTCCCAGTATGAAGGTTGGAGGGAAAGGTCTCAGTTCGCGTGAGGACAGTTGCGGTCCCAGTTTGCGTGCCTGTATCAGGCGGGGAGTGATCGTTAGCGGAAAAAACCATGCCATATGTGTGTGCATTGAGCTGAGTCTGAATGGCGGTCACCTAATGCATGAATCAGGGACACTTACTGATCGCTGTGTCTATTGGTAAGATCGTAATCATCGTAATTGTCTTGTTGCACCTCAGATTATAATAATCCTTAAGTAGATGTCTGATTAATGCAGATTCTTATCTGTGGATGTAGTGCCGATGGTATGAGAAACTCATATGAAGATCGTTTAGACTTGGTGGATAAAGCATGTATGATGCTTATGTTATGTCAAATACGACACAGCTCATATAGAACCTATGCAACCGAATATGCCTCTTTAGACTGACTTCGTGTGATTTGCAATGAGAAATTATAACCCCTTCAGCATCCTCATTGTTCAAAAGAAGCTACATTCAAGAGTTAAAAGCATAAATCAAAGCCGGAGCCTCAAGGGACTTACGTCTTCTATCGTTATGCACAAGTTTGTAGAACCTTCTTCCATTACTTTGAATCATAGGTTTGCTCCAGTTTTTGGTGTATCTCATCCGTAACAGGGTCAAATGCATGCGGAATGTAACTTCTGCAATCTTCATGTGGGTTTAAGATAGACATATATATACTATTCAAGGTTAGTAGCTCAATATCTGCCATCGGAAGTTCTCGTCGTTTCTTTTCAAGGCACAACTGTCGGAATTGGAAAAGTTCGCTTGAGAGATCGTTCCCGGCGACGATCCACTAGGAGGAAATGTTAGTCTGATACGAGTCGATATAGCCTGTGAAATATTTACACAGTGCGAAGGGTGAAGAATGTCATCAAAATAAGGCTCTTCTGAAATCTCCTGATATTCTGAGCTTGAATCACTTTGGTCTTGTAGATGTACTCTTAGCTCCTCATTTTCAGCATAGACAAGGGCTTTTTGCGTCTTCCAAATTTCTTCTTTGTGCTTAATGACGGCAAGTTCCTAACATGAAGTGATGTTAGATGGACTTCAATCTTTAATGTCAAAGTGACACCTTCTTGAGTGATTCAGATATCTTTGCAGAGACACGTCTCCATAGCGATATACGTGCTCTTGGTGAAGCAAGCGTAAAGCGTTCTGGTTGGTTTGGGACAGTGTTTTTTGGGCGGCCAGACTTAGGGAAGACTCGTAAACACCAGTTTTCTCATATCTGATGATGGTAGTAGACACAGTTGTTCGGGGTATGGAGTGACCAGGGCGATGCAGCCAGACCATGGCATCTCTTTCAAATTATGAACGGTCCTTAGCACCCTGGCGAGTCGAATCATTGATATTATCAGCAGAACTCATGGTTGGATAGGTTTTAGATGAATACAAGCAAAGCAAAGGAGTTCTTTTTGTGTGTGGCTGTATAATAAAAAGATCCCTTTGACAGCTGTCTTCCTACTTCTAATGAAACACTGCATCTTTTTCTTTTCAGTTAGACAACGTTATCTCCTACCAAGACAATGATGGGAGATATACTGCATAACATAGTTTTTTAATGATATCTGATTAGACTCAGAGATTTCTTTTCTCATTCTTACAACGAGAAAAGGATGTCGTTGCATGTCTGATCCAGGCTTGGCAGTCTGATTTTGCCACATCATTTACTGAAGCACCGATTCGATCTGTAAGTCGATCGTCCACTTTCAATGCGTTTCTCCTAATGCCTGCTTTTATCTTTGACCAAAACTCTTCAATGGGATTTAAAAATGGAGAATATGGAGGTAAATATAGACACTTGCAGCTCTGCTCTCAATCAGACTACGAACCGCGGTTGGAGTATGTATTGGAGCATTATCCATCACGACATAATGGCCTTTCATATTATGTTTATCCAGCACATCCATCACGTTTGATAGATAAGATAGGAAGTGTTCTAATCGTGTACCAATCCGACCATTAACTGTCGCTGCATCTCTTCCATTAAGCTTTCTCTTTTTGGCCATAGTTGCAGCCTGAGGCTTTCTCAAAGATATATCTATCACTCCAGCCTCAGATATGGCGCCTAACATAGTGATTGTAACACCCTTTCCAGTTGGTACGATGCCTTTCGGTGGTGTCCCTCTCAAAGAACGCCCAAAATTTCCCACTCCTCAACTTTCTCCCTTCGCAAGGCTATCAATCGGCCAGAATTCCTTGCCGCAGGAAGCTTTTCCAACTTTTTCAGAGTTATACGGCATTTATTGACTAAATTTCTATGCAATACCGATTCCGAGATAGCTAAACCTTCGAACGCCTCAGATAGATGTTTCTTTATATCAACTAGAATAGAAGCCGGATTTTTTTTTTATCAATGTAGTCTACAAGAAACTGGGAGTGAGCTTCAGTCAGCTTACCGTAGCATCGAAGAGGAGGCTTTCTTTGAACTCCAGACAATCGCCTTTCTTCGTCATGATTATATGTCCAGATATAGTGTTGAGCAGTTCGGACATTTATACCTGTGATTAATCCTGCTTCTTTTGCTGTTCGTCCTTCTTCAATCACCATATCAAACAGTCTTTCTATTTGCTGTGGAGTATATTTTCTATATGAACCTCTCGTTTTAGTTTTAACCACCTGTTCATGCTCACGCTGCGCACATAGCCTGTTTGGAAAGTGGACAAGGCCTGCTAAACTTTCATCTCGTGCGTTATCAACAAATAATGCGGCTTCTGTCAATGTACGTATGCGCACAAAGGTGTCATTTACATGACTACTACTTCTCTGCCATCCTTCACTCTAAACAGTTGCGTTTCAATGAGACAATTCCGCGCACTCATTTGATTCATATCCTCGGACATGTCATAGTCAATTGAGGCATTATCATTCATATACATGAAGCATCTTCAGCTTCCATGTAATCACATAAATCATTCATTTTCAAAAGATGAACTTCCTTTAAACCTGTCATCCAACAATTTTATTACCAGTCAGCGCAAATCTATCGTATTGGCGGCGCAAATTGCTCTACAAAGAAAAAAAAACCAGTACAACGAGCCTTGGCCAACAATAAAGAAAAACAGAAGAGAACATATGACCTTTTAAGACTATAGATGCGAAAGCCGAAGAAGGAGACGGAGTTTAACGCAGGATACCTTTATCCATACGACATGCAGTAGGAGGTGCATAGTCCGCAACCTTACATTGAATGATGTCCATGGAACCGCCTCATTTTGGCTAACGCCACTAACTTAGGTGTTCCATCTATGCCTAGCAAACCAAGCTCATAAAAAGAGACGCTATCTGGTGAATATTGTGTGAAGGAGGGCCAGTTGTGTCCGAATGTGGTTTTTTTTTTGGCATCTGTTGCCTGTTCGTAGGATCAATGTGATAAAAAGTATTCGTAGGAGGGACCTAAACATTTAGGCAGGAGGATATCAAGCAGTATGATGACACGGATCTTCCAGGCGTGATTTCATTATACCATTTTTTCCATCCATACTTAAACTAGACAAAGAGAGAAGAAAAAAAAAAGGAGGACCGGCGCTCGACAATGGTGCGATAGTAGCATAATAAAGAATCTGATGTACCTCCAATCATCATGCTTCAATCCATGTACATGCAGCATTCTTACGTAATATCTCCCTTGAGTGATAGTTATCAATAGTAATTATATGAGAAGATGGGACATAAAACGAAAGGGATAGGGCATAAATGCTAAATACAACAATTTCAGTTACGTGGAAGGGAAAGGGAGTAATAAAAAAAACACAAAAAAAAAAAAAGCTTTACAATGTGGAAGACAGCATATGTGATTGTCTATCGTGCGTTGATAGATCCAGGCATCCTGGAAGTTCGCATCGGAGATGCAGGCATTTCGCTGCTTTCAATGACAGACCCACCTCCTCGTAAAGGCTTAGCAATGCGAGTGTAGGGCAATGCGGCGATAGTAGGCGGTGGCTTCTGTGTTCGTGCCTGTTCAAGACGTTCTCTGATAGCCTGTATCTGTACCTCGAACTTTTTATTCTGAGCGATCAACTTTTCTTGACTATCACTCAAGAGCATTTCCAAGGCTTGGATACGTTCGCTACGAGCAATCAGTTTTCGTTCGGATATTGCGACTTCCTTCTTCAAAGATATGTTTTGTTCCACAAGCTATGCAAGAGGGAATTAAACGCTGTATGTGTATGTGTATCTGTCTTCCTACCTGTTTTTGAACGTTGGTGAGCTGTTCAAGGTTTCGTTCCAAAAACGCCATCTTCTTCTGCTGAGCCTTGTTATTGCTTGCCTTTAGTACATTGAGGTACTGTTCTCGTGTTTCATCCAAAGCTATCTCCAATTCAACCACTTTTTCACATCGTTGCTGCAAATCAAGCACCAATGCTTTTTTGGTGATTTTAAATTCAGCCACTTCTCTAGCCATGTGCTGACGCACGAGCTCCAGCTCTCTTTCTTTTTCAGAGACCGTATCATTCTCTGCATTCATAGATCGTTCTGATAACGCCATCTTTGGAAACTTTTAGCTATGTATTATCGATTTGTTTGACTTTTTACCTGTAGCTCTTCATTTGATGTCTTGAGTTGGACTAAGGAAGCATTAAGCTTCTGATAACTTTCATTCTTGCGGTTCAGCTCGTTTCTGAGGCTCTCAATTTCTTTTTGCTGCATCTCCCTTTTAGCAATACTCTGTGCTTCCATTTTACTCTATGAACATAGTAAGTCGTACTGTGTTAAGCCTTAACAATGTGTGTTACCTTCAGCTGTGAAAGTGTCTTATCAATGTTCGCCTTGTTTTGAACTGCTGCCTCTTCATCGGCAATTGTCTTATCCAGCAGTTCCTCATATTCCTGTTCCACCAATCCAAATCTAGACTCCAGATCTGTGATCTTATTTTGCATGCCGTCCCTTTCAAAAGTAAGATCCTCGATCACTCTTTCGTGCTGTTGTAAAAGGAGTTTGGAATTCTCTAGTTCACGACGTAATGATGACAGCTCATTCCCAGTGAGTGATCCAATAGCATCGTTATCCAACTTAGTGAGGGCATCAAAAATTTGGTGCTCCTTTTCGTCGATTTTATCCTACATTTCGTTAAGTGACCTAATGCGATTTATATCCATACTATTACTTACAGAAGCACCAAATCCTGAGAACATTTCGGCTATCTTTTCAGCTTTCTTCTTTTCTTTTTCATCGCTGATACCCATTTTGCAGACCTGTTCGTGCTCTGCTATTTTCTTCCTTTGCACTTCCAATTCGGTGCGAAGTTCTTGATTGGCTTCTTTAAGAGAATCTTCTACGATGGATTTTTCCTTATATTCATAGGAAGATTTCTGATACTTCAGTCTAAGTTCATTCAGCTCAGTGTTCAAATGTCCATTCTCCGCCGACAGAATCTTTTCCTGCTCCTTGTAGTAAACTATTTCCTCTTTCATCGATTCTAGAAGTTTTTCCCGGTCTGCAAGTTCGGTTTCCTAAACCCTCAGCTATGAGTTGCATGTCATTACATGGAGTCTAAGGCACCTTCTCAGCGATTTGATCCACGAGCTCGTTTTCGCGTTTCATAAATTCATCTCTTTCGTCTTTTTCCAGGATGACAGCGGGAGTTGTAGGCCGGGATATATCATCCAGGGCCGGGGATTTGATACCTTGTGTTGGTGGTAGACTGGCATATTCTCCTCTTTTCATCCTCTCCATTGTTGCCCACTGCTCTTCTGCTACAGTTCCACCAGAACGCCAGATATTGACTTCACCTTCAAGAGCATTGATATATGTCTTAAAAGTTACAGTTTCGGATTTGAATTTCTTCACGAGAGCCTTCAATTCGGTAGGTGAAAGGTCGGCATTCACCTTGGCCTTATTCTTAATTGTCTTTGCGCGCATACCGAATCGAAGTGTAGAGAGGGTTTCGGCTTCATTATAGGATGATGGAGAACAATTGATAATCAGTGTAGTTCGAGAGTTACCACCCAAAGATTCTTGAAGAATACGTGTAAGCTTCGAATCACGGTATGGCACATGGCTTGACTGAGGATAAGGGGATTCTTGTTTAACTACACTCACAAAGTCTTACAAATACATACTTTTCCATCGGTTAAAGCATTGATAACCATGCCAAGGGCAGTTAAGGACTTGTTGATTTTCTTGGCTTCTTCTAGTGTTTGACCTGATGCACCTGTTTTACCGACCTAATAGTAATATTATGAATCGATTATTCATACTGTCCAATTTGTTTACCTTTTCACTGCCAGCAAGATCGACTAGGTAAAGTTTACCACTCTTTGCAGCTCCTGTATCCAAGTTCTTTTGCGTAATGGTAATGACAACAATAGAATGACTTCGAGAACTTTCAGCATTCATATCTAAATTAAAAATGTTAGTGAAAAAGAATAAGCAGCAATAAACATACTTGTATAGGCAACAACACGATTGTTACTTCCATTTCGCATCACTTGATATACTTCCTCGGAAGAACTGACATATACTTCTAAAAGACCTTTCACGTAAACGCCCTTTGTTTTATCTTCATGGATAGGCAAGTTGTCATGGGAAGCTAAAAAAATCGTAGAGTTTAGGCAAGGATCCAATGAATTGATGATAACGACGTACGGTTTAATAAATCCCGGACCTTTTCCATATAAATTTCCATATATGATACTTGTACGGTGAATTCAAGATTGTTTGGCGCGCGTAAAATGCTATCAAAGATCTGCTCCACAATACGAGGAATGATACCCTTTGTTTTATCATCATCAATATTAGCACCCTAACAAATAATCAGTTTTAGTTAAAAGAGAAAATAATCCAGTGCCATTACCATCATTGTGAAGGTTTTACCAGATCCTGTTTGACCATAAGCAAACACAGTACCGTTATAGCCAGCAGTGACATCTGTCATGAGACGCGATAAGTTTGAACGGAAATTTTTTTTCTTTTTACAAACAAAAATTGAAAGAGTTTTGTACCGTCTACAATCGTCTTGATGGAGTACTCAAAAACATCTTTTTGTGGTGTGTTCATTCCAAAGACCTTGTCAAATGCGAAACTTCCTTGAAAGTCTTTGCCCTGAATCGATGATGTCAGGTCATGTGAGCGGGCCCCACCTCATCTTGTTACCTGGAGTTGGACCTGGGTTCCTTCAGGGTTGATGTCTACAACAGGTGTTCCTCCTTCTCTATTTTCAATAGCATTTTGCGGTCGAAAACGGCATACGACCTTAATATTGTTGCCAGACATGATTAAAGGGAAAGGAGGGATTAACCTGACAAGAGATTAAAGAGGAAAAGGAAAAACGTACGCGGGGAACTTAAATAACCTGACCTTCCGCAGAGTTTACACTACGTCCGGCTCCCGGCTTTTTTTTTTTTTTTTTTTTGTTTCTTTTCTTTTACTTTGTTATTTTTTTCTCTCTCTCTCTTTCTATTTTATCATTATTTTATGGTTACTATAAAAGAAAACACGCGCAGTTTTGGCAAGATAATGAGAGACTCTTGCAGAAATATTTCTCACGTTCCGCGATTTCTTTGCTGTAGTCCTTTTCATGAATCATCTCATTGATCGCTGCAGGATGAGCTGCCCTGAATAACGGAGCTACTCATCTCTCCGCTCCGTGCTTCCGTCTACATAAACTAAACATACTGTCCAGATATATAATATCAAAAAGATTCATAATCGTCCAGTTGTAAATATATGGATTATATAACGTTTGTTTTCTTTACTTGCTTGACTGCGTACTGTAAGTCATGGATGCATTTTTTTCTTCCGTTCCTTTTTCCTTTTTTGCTGTATGAATTAGAAAGTCCGCTATTGTGTATATAACGACACAGGATCATCCCCCAATTGGGAACCTAGTTTGTTTGCCACATCCGCTCTTTCTTTCTGTCCACCAATATACGACTTGAATCTAAGTTTGTTTTACCCATAGAGAGCTGTTACATACAGTACATGAAGCTACTCATACCTTAAATCTCTGCTATAGAATTCAACGATAGTGTTGTACAGTAGTGTTGCAAGATGTATGTTGTCAATGATTTTTTTGTCTCCGGTTCGGCACTATCACTGTTTGCAACGAAGTGTTACGTGATTGAAGCCACGTATTGAATAATATTCAACAGCACTTGCACTTTGTATTCGGCATGGTGACGAAGAAGAACCATCAACCGCTAGGTACACGCTTGAAACACCTGGATTTACACCCTAAAGAACTGGATTATCGTATTTACCCTTCATGTCTGCTGGGAGTAAACGGCTTCCTTATACTGTATTTTTTGAATAAAAATTTCACATCCACTCCGTCAGTACGGATGGTATCCCTTCAAAATATGTCACCAATTTAGAGCATAAGACCTTGACAATTGCCTCGGCCACGACATTTTTCTCCGTTAAGGTTTAGCTGATGTCGTGTCCGAGATAATTTCCATCATGTATCTTGTTTCTCTTTACAATCCTGAAGCTGCGTTCAGTTGGGAAATTGCCGGCGCGTCATAATCATTCACATTCATCGTCAGCTCCATCGACTCGTCCAGTTCTTATTTACAACTGTAATTAATGAATGTTAACCATTGAGAATTTCGTCGGGCACTCCTTCCCTTCAAATTAAGTGCCCAAGAAGTGTACTAATCCAAGTCCTCCTTGAGATAATTGTTAGTTCCATGTGATAAATTGGTGAGATGTAGTCGTGATTGTACAATGTGTTAGCTGTTTATTCAGCCTGGCTGGTATGTACAATTATCTAACTGGTTTCATTGCTTGCTGATGGGTGTCCGTAGTGAAAGCCATTCCTGAGCAACCCCAGTGGAGAAGTGTAATAACACCGTTCAAATCGACATTAAGCATAGGAAATACAATGTTTTTCCTATTTATTTACGGGTCCCCGTTCCCCCCCACATATTTCCTTTCATCATCCACGCTTTAAACCACATTTTCTTTTTCGTTCCGTCCTTTTTCTTCTTTTTGCTCTTACTCTTCTTTTTATTTCCTCTCTCTATTCTTTTCTTTTTTCCCTTACACTATTAAGGGGGTTTTTTCCCCACTTTTACCTTGAGATCGGGCTAAAGCGGGCATGCTTACGTAGCGAAGCGCTTATTGGCTTTAATAATAACTATATTTTGAACATTTATCTACGGGTAGTCTGCGTTGGGAGTAGTACTTTTATTTTATTTTTTTGCGTTAAATTAAGGTGTGTCCGGATAACGTGGATTTGCACAATGGTTTGCTTCATTGTGTTTTCAGATAAGGAAATGTTCCACCCAAAAAGAGAGATCCTAGTACGAGATACGAAGGGAGAGTTAAGAGGTATTTCTTTGATAATACGAGAGCCGAAGAGGAGCTAAGCAAACGTATCCAATTTGGGACCCGTCCAAGACCGCGAATTATGTCCGGTGGCTACGACATTGGCATTCATCGAAAGGAGAAGAAGGATCTGTGAAATATTTATAGTGGATGGAGTACAAGTTAAAAAATTAGATGAGGCGCACACATTTTTCTTGGGATATATTGACAAGCCAATTAAGCAAATTGAGATCAAGGAACAAACCACAGCAAATTGGATCAAGACTGTAATGGCAGAAGCTAACATAGACACAACAAAATACAAACCTCATTCAATGCGAGCAGCAGCGGCGACCAAGGCAGTCATCCAGGGAGTTCCTATAAAGACGGTGAAGTTGCCTGCGAACTGGGGTTTGAAAACCGATACGTTGGAGAGATATTACCTAAGACCATCAAAACAACACGAAAGAGGGGCAGGCATTACCACCGCCATTTTTTTGCCAGCTACTGAGAAGAAAACCACATCAGAGGGTGAGCGAACATCAATGGAAGTTGTGATAGGTACGCCTTACAATTATCTAGTTGATGAGAGCGAGACTGAAGATGTGGTTGGCTCGCGACCCTAGGTATCTCGGTTCTTTGGCCGTGATATGTTTTCGTTTTTGTTCACTTAGTTTTCTTCATGTTTTATTTCCTACACAGAGCAGATAGGCGAAAAGAATGTCGTCTATACTTGCTTTCAAATGAAAACTTTGATTTTATTTGGGGGAGGGGGTGTCGCAAGGCAGTGGGCACAGCGCCTTTCGGCATATTGCCCTTGCAGATCACATAGAAGGGAATTACTACGGAAGCTCCAACGGGACACTCCAGTCCTCCCAAAAACAAGCGGATACTGAACTTCCTGTTAAGTGAGCTATGATGGAGTGTCCCATGTTGGAGTGCCAGGACACTATATTACAGGACACTCCATTATAGAACACTCTGATGTGGTACCAAACCGTGAGTACTATGGGAATTGAATTTGTTCTTCTGAAAAGTATTATGAGACACTCCACTACGGGACACTCCAACATGGGACACCCCATCGTAGCTTAATTAGGCATTTGGTACTACTACTTTATATCTATGTTTGAAATAAAATGTAATAGGAAGTTCAGCATCGGCTTGTTTTTGGTGGACTGGAGTGTCCCGTTGGAGTGTCATGTTGGAGTGTCCGTAATAATTCCCCACATAGAATCATAGTTCAGACAAGAGAAAGTATGATTTTTCTATTAAACTAATCTTTGGTAACTGGTGAAGCCAGAGGTGGTCTTGAGTTGGTTCCCAGAAGAGAGAAAAATGCCACGGGAGTAGCGACACACGGACAGTAAAGATTATCTGTTTCTTACTGTTACAGAGTGAAATCGGACTTGTGAATATCACAAGAAGGGACGGGCACGTGACTTTCGTCATGGCTGTCGGAAGGACAAATCCTTTGAAAGAAACCAAGCCGGCATTTGAAATCCAGTAACTTCTTTGCTTCGAAAATGAGTGACGACGATTTTATGCTAGAGGATGACGATCAAGTGAGTCAAACACTTTATCAACACTTCTATAACACCTCTTGTTTAAAAATATGGTGTTCATGTAGGATTATGACTTTGACTACGAGGACGACGAAGATGAAGAACCTGACGTTGACTTAGAAAATAAATACTATAATGCCAAAGGTGACTGAGGTCTAAGAGTTACATGCTTCCTAACACCATACATGTTCTCAGCTCTAAAGGAGGAGGATCCTGAAGGTGCAATTACCGAGTTCCAAAGTGTTGTTGATACACAGGAAGAGAAAGGCGACTGGTAACCCATTCAGCCAAGGAGGAACGTGTAATGTCCTAGCTAACACATTTTTAGGGGTTTTAAAGCATTAAAACAAATGGTGAAAGTGTCTTTTCGACTGAGCAGATATGATGATGTAAGTGCGCCAGTGCCAGTGATCCTGCTGATCCTTATATGCAAGTTAGACATTGGAATATTACAAGCAGCTCTTGACATACATCAAATCCGCTGTAACGCGTAACTACAGCGAAAAGAGTATAAACAATATCCTTGACTACGTTGCAACTGCCGATAATATGCAGTTCATGGAGCAATTCTATCAGACAACACTAGATGCATTAGTGGAAGCTAAAAATGAAGTATGCATGCCCTGTGCTTGAAATAGTTCTAACCATCACATCTATTTGACAGCGATTATGGGTAAAGACAAATCTGAAGCTTGCCAAATTATGGTTAGATCGCAAAGAATACAACAGATTTAACAAGGTAATATTTGACTTGGCAGTGCTAAAGGGTAACTAAATGCTGTCGCAGATCCTTCGGCAGCTTCATGCAGCTTGCCAAAAAGACGATGGCACAGATGATCAACGAAAAGGAACACATTTGCTGGAAGTGCTTGCACTGGAAATTCAGATGTATACGGAAACAAAAAATAACAAGAAGCTCAAAGTGAGACACGACAAACGCCAATACAGTGCATATTGGCTGAACGGACATTTTAGGAACTGTATCAGCAATGCCTTCACGTCAAGTCTGCAATTCCGCATCCACGTATCATGGGTGTAATCCGTGAATGTGGTGGAAAGATGCACATGAGTGAGAGTACGCTTTGAGACTTGACAGGGACAGAGCCTAATATGTTCTTAATAGAACAATGGGATAAAGCACAGACGGACTTCTTTGAGTCATTTAAGAATTATGACGAAGCCGGAAGTCCCCAGCGTATTCAAGTGCTAAAGTACTCTACTTTTCTTCATGCACTGAAAAATGTCTAAGAATATGGATAGGTATCTGGTCTTAGCCAACATGCTAACCGAGTCACAGATCAACCCTTTTGACTCGCAAGAAACCAAGCCGTAAGTAAGATTTATTCGGCATATAATCACTAACGCAGATAATGATGTCGTAGTTACAAAAATGACAAGGAGATTGTGGCCATGACAAACCTCGTTAGTGCTTTTCAACGAAAAGAAATCCGTGAATTTGAACAAATCTTGCAAGGTAACAACCTTACAATATAGCGGTGAATAACCTTTTACTGTTTGTTGTTCTGTGTAGCAAATCGAGCATCTATTATGGGCGATGCGTTTATTCGCACATACATCGATGATGTACTGAAGAACATCCGTACACAAGTGATGATTAAGCTCATAAAACCGTATACGCGGATAGAGCTCCCTTTTATATCAAAAGTATGTTTGATTTGTGAAATAGTACGGGGGCACTAACATGAGATAGCAACTGAATATACCAGTTGAAGATGTCGAGAACTTGCTTGTCGGACTTATTCTAGATGAAAAAATATCCGCTCGAATTGACCAAGTTAACCATCGACTGGAGCTCGATCGAAGGTAAGTAGCCGAAAATACTTGTATACTTCACTCTAATAACACATATATTCACTAGGTCAACCGATGCATTCAAATATGAGGCTTTGGATAAGTGGTCTAGCAATGTCTCTAATACATGCAAAACAGTGATCGGGAAAGCGATATAACTACCCATTTTATCCTATTACTATTAAAATCCGGCTCATTTTCACGCTATCATCCTATTCATAGTTTTGGTATAAAACGGAGAAATACAAGAGAAGATGTTCAAGCACCTTGCTAACATCCAAAGTTATTGCTTTGGTTAAAACCGAGATCATTCAATGCGCCAAGCAGCTGGACTCGAGCTGTCTCAAGATCATCATAATTAAGTGCACTAATCGCCCACTTTGCCTTCTTTTGTGCGGAAGCAACGGTTGTAGGATTGAGAATATCTGTGCTACTTGCACTGGGACGTTGAGTCGTTGTAGTAACTGGTGTCTGTGTAGGTTGATAAGAAGGCGCAGGTACACGATCCATGCCATTAATAATCGGAGCACTAGGAGTCACAGATACCGACGGTGCTGCACCTGGGACCGTAGTGGGTGGGGGTGGTAAATGGGAAGATAAGTCCACTGACGGTGACATTGGAAATCCGCTTGATGCCTGATGTAGCATATCCGTAGAGGAGGGTGGCAGCACAGGGCTCTGAGGTTGCTGAGGCTGCTGCTGTTGATGAGTAACCGGTGTACTCGGTGGTAGAGGTGCCGTGAAATTGGAAGGGGGGCTGGGAAACTCAGCAATCGAAGGCGTCTGTTGATATGAGACCTCTGACGGCATATCAGACGAAGGCTCTTCTTGTTGTTCGATCTCTTGGTTTTCGTCATTGGCTTCCCCTCCTGGAGGCCCAGCCACAGGTGTACGACCTTCACGCAATGCTTTCATGATATCTGCAGCTTTCCATTTCGCGTACTTTATCTTGGCTTCAATCTGTAAACATAGTTAACTCTCTCTGTGTCACCTTAGCATTATCACCTGCCTCTGGATCAAGTTCACCAAATGTTTTCAATAGTTCTAGAAAGATGGATGCCGCCAAGAAGCTCTTGGCGGTTTTTCTATCATACAGTTGTCAGTATTTCGAAGGATTATTGATTAAAACTATACTTGGAGGCATTTCCTGCACGATCTTCATTATCTGCGTTGAGAAAAACTTTCAAAGCAAAATTCTCGACATGTGCATAGCCTGTGATATCATCCGTGATTGCTTCGTTGGCACCTATAGCAGCTTTTCGCTAAGAACTTTTTTTGAGTCATAAGCTGAAGGCCCACATAAAGATACCTTCTCCAAGGAGTCTAAGAGTTGCCCTAAATAACCGCTTGTTTCCTTGTTGCTAGGACCTCTTTCGATGGCGAGCTTGACAGCATAGTAATGAGCTGATGCCATTGCGTAAGTAAATGTGTGCGACTAGCTACGACTGACAGGCTACCGTAGTAAGCAATGATAGGCTCTCTTTCGCTCAGTTCCTGGCCTCGTTGTATGTATGGCGTGATATACTTCAAATCTTCAGGAATGTTCATGGCACAAGAAAGTTTAATGGATATCAAAAAAGGTCTTGTAAGGGAGTTTAAACTCCGGATCAAAAAGGGATTTGCTTCGGACACAAACGACCAAGTCACGGGCGTCCATCATCATCAGCCTGCTTTTTCCACGTGATTCGTGGGGACCCAGTGGTGCACTACACGAAGTGTCAGAAGAGATACTGGAGACATAATAACCTTACCCTTAATCGGTGACGCATGGTTTTTAAAATGGTATTCAGTATAGAATTGACTGAAATAAAACTTTTCCGATATATGAATAACTTGTAGGAAGTGACAACAATCCTAAGCATATCGTTAAGGGAATTGTTACGGACACTCATGTCTGGCGGCTTAGGGACACTCATGTAACCTCCATTAAAGCGACTGCTGAATGGCTTCCTAATAAAGTCTGGTAGTAAATAAATGCTAACGAAACTCTAGAGTGTCTATAAAGTGGGTCTTCTGTATAGACACAGGTTATAGGCGAATATTCGAGTTTATGGACACGCAATTTATGCACACTCTGCTTACGAACACCCACTCTGTTTACAAAAACTCAGGTTATGGATGTTCAAGAGTTTCATTAACATTTATTTACTATCAGACATTTTAAGAATTTATTCTGTAGTCGCTTTGATAGAGATTATATGAGTGTCCTTAAGCCGTTAGTCCTGAGTGTCCATAGCAACTCCCCGCATGGGATATTACCCAAGCACTCTACCTAGATTATTTTTGTTACGCTCTGAAGGAATTATCCAGATGATTGACGAAAGGAGAGGTGGAAGATGTGATAACAGAGCCTTCAGCTGTACCTTTAGAATTTACAGTAAGCCCTAGTTCTAGCCCAAAGGGTGTATAAATATACTGCATGGTCATGCTCTTGCAACAGGTTCTGATTCACCTTCATCAACCATATGAACGCGGATAGCAGAAATTTGGAAATATTCCTGCAAGATCTAACACTTATCGCATATACTGTCTTGCATAGGTAGCATTGAAAGAAAGCGTTACTGGCCACTTGGTACTGGTATGTTTTAAGTACCAGATTGCTCTAGCGCGGCGATAGAAGGATATTAATACAGACACTGTTCACCGAAGTGATTGTAAAGTAGAATCTCCGGAACAGTCCATGCAGCATGTTCTCTGACGTACTGCCAAAAGACACACACCATTTAAAGGGAGCTTAGTTGCACTTCATTATTTTTCATGGGTATTGCAAAGATCTCAAACAAATTGTTCAATAATGACACAATGTGAAACAGTTAAAATTTTGGAGAAGCGCAATTATTGCATATAAAACCGGGGTAAAAAGGCTGGGCACTATTTCTTTACATGATGACTACTGCAGTAAGAGATACTTCACAGATATATGGTCCTCAAGCTTCCCATGCATCGGCCGAACCTATTCGTCAGCGTGTAGCGGAAGAATCTGCACGGATGAATCAGTTGTCAGGTCAAGCTGGAAGGGTGACTCAGCCCACTACACAGCAGCAAAGAGTATTAGACGAACGCTTAAAGACTCTTGACATGTTCCAAGCCTTGAGTCACGGAAAGTTTCCCAACAATGAGAAGATCTTTGAGTTTTTGGACAAAATGATCGATAGCCAAACCATAGAGCAACGGAAAACACTTATGTCCGAGGACGGTCAGCAACTATTGCATGATTTTCGTGAACTCTTGCAGACAGTGAAAAAGACAATTCAAATGAAGAATGGAGATGAACTCTTTCAATCCCTTTTCTATCATCTTCAAAACCTGAATGTACCTAAAGTGGAACAAGGTAAGCAGCGCTACACTTGGAGAATATATTCCTGGACATCAATGTAGATCAAGCTGATGCTTTGCGAGGCACCGTGAATAAACAGCAGCTAAAAGAAGAAGCTAAAGGAGGTAACGTGCTCTTTTTCCTTATGCTGTGGTGAACTTAGAAGTATTTACTAGGTGCTGAATCTTTGTGGAAAATTGGACGCTTAGTCTTACTGAATGGCGAATTTCGACGCATGATGACTGAAATGACGGAGTTGACACAAAGTATCTTTGGCGAAGCAGCAACCAAGGTCAGCGGCATGGCAGAGCAAGCTGGACAGAAAGTTCAGTCAACCGGTCGAATGATTGATGAGAAAGCCCAAGCGTTCGGAGATCAAGCGCAGAAGTTCAGCAACCAGGCTCAAACAATGGCTGATCCAAACAAACAAAAAGAAACGGCCCACCGAATGATGGGCACTACAAATAAGGACAAAGGATCTACTACCTTATCGCCTCATACCAGTCTTGGAACCGGTGCTGGAATGGATACTGATACTGGAATGATGGCTAGCAGTGCCAAAGAGAATTTCCAGGAGAAGTCTAAAGAAACTATGGATCATACTAAGCACAAAGGAAAGAAAATGAAAGGTGATATCAAGCAGCAAGCCACTGCAGCGAAAACGTATATGCAGGAGAAGCTTCCACCGGAAAAACAAGAGGAACTACTAAGACGATTAAAAAAGGTGCTTCACCAGGTCCAGCAGCATCCAGACTATCAGCGAGCAATGGACAGTATCATCCAGTTGTTCAACTCTTGGGGATCTCACCTCTCTGAGTCTTCTCAGGGGGTGGAAGGTGTAGCAGCGGATGCAACGAATCAGATGTTATCTGATCCCAACTGGAATAATGCCATTCAAGAAGCAAAGACAATTTTGGAAGACTGGGCTCAAGGGAGATCTTTTGATGTATTAATCGAAAGATTCCAGACCATAGTCTCAGATATAAGAGCCGATAATGCGTTGCGTAATTATTGCGATGAGGTGAAATGAATGATGTCAAAAAAGAAACAAAGAAAAGGTATTAACCAAAGTTACCTTTCAGGTGATTGCCTATCTACAAAAAATGATGAAAGAACCGGGCTACGTGAATAAGGAAGCATCCACGACCGACGGCAAAAAATTAATTGAGAAAGGCCGCGAGGTGACTCAAGGTCAATATCGTGACCATGTGAACGGGCTACTGGAAGAAGCACGGGAAATATTGAAGGTCATGGCAGAAGATCCGATGGCACTTGAAATTGATCGTCGTGTCAAACAGATTCATCAGAATCTGTGGTACGATAGGTAAACACAAGTCGGATATCGTCTTCCCTATATTCATTAATTTCCTTTAAAAGGGACGGCAATGTTGCCTTCAAACCTCATCTTCTGAATGACATAAGACTCACACTTTTGCCTGCCCTTTTGGAACAGGTTAAGCTTGTTCCCATTCCACACATTGAATATAGTGACGAACAATTTGATGTTGCCGTTGAAAATGTGATTTTATCCGGAGAGACGTTGATGCCAAGTACGATCGAGGTCAAAGTAAGCTTTTTCAGAGGTTTACGGACGTTTGTAACCATTTTTTAGATGGAAAATTATGCGCGTTTTAGTCCTATGTCTGATCAACGTAACGTCGACCAACAATCTGCATTTATCCGCATGAGCGAGATACAAGCGGTGATAAATGATGTAAGAAAATATGTGAAGAAGGTAATTGATTAATGTATTTCCAAAGGTTGTCTTCTATTACAAGCGAAAGCATGGTTTTCCAAAGATATCTGATCGAGGTGTAGCGACATTAACCGTACGTTGTATTTCCATTCATTGCATGACATCTCACACACATCGAATTCTAGTTGGGTGGTCGAGGCATGGATATCAGCATGTTAGTGACCAGCAACTCTACCGATTCGAACCATACTTTTAAAGTGACTAATTGCCGATGTCACATCGACCGTCTTAACGTCAAGATTCAGCACAGCCGCCATAAGTAAGAAAAGTGCGATAAAGGAATTGATCACCGACATTTTTGTCCTTTACAGCCTCTTGTACAAGACCATGCACCCCATGGTAATTGCTATTGTCCGACGTCAAATTGCCAAGGCCATTGAGACCAAACTTACGACAATGCTTGAAGATGCGGACAGAAAACTGACGGATACTCTGTACCACAAGAACCAACAATTAGCTGAGCAAGAGTTTGAGGAAAAATTGATCAATCAAGGACTTCAAAAAGGTACAGAACCTTCTGGTACATCAGAAATTGCTTGCGAACGCCGTGGTATCGCTGGCACTCTTATTGCGATGCTGAACCACAATATCAGAACTAAGATGACTAAGAAGAAGGACGTACGTGAAACGTGCGATGATCGTTACTACCCACCAACACAGAGCACTCCAGTCGTAGTATAAAGAAGTTAAACAGAAAAAAGAAAAAAAAAAGGAAATGTGGTTTGTATGTTCTTTAACTAGGATAATGAATGTTCGCCGCTAACAGACGAACGTTTGAATGCTAATGGACGGTTATTGCTATGTTTAGCCATATGTAAAAATATACTACGAATATTTGCTGTGGCCATTGCATCGCGATTCCACCAGAACGTTCGACATGTTTCTTTTTTTTTTTCGCAAATGAGAACAGTGTGGATTTTGCCAGCTTGATCGTAAAACTGGCATTTTCAAATACCGCTCATTGCAGTCTGGACAAATTTGAGAAGATAGATATTCGTCAATCAGAACGATGGTGCGTAGGAACCTATAAGGAAATATAAACACCTGAAAGAAAAGTAGTTATAAAATACCCTTCTTTCTTAAAGAGCCAGCTTGAGCGCTTTTAAAACTGACTTCGCTGGGGCAGATATCTTCCCTGTCCTCGAACCAGAGAACGTGGCGTTGCCATAGGCAAATATCACTGGTTTGGCCGTATCTCCTTTTCTGTCACTTGGCTCGAGAAATTCGAATTGCTTGCGGGAACCACGTTGTCGAACAGGTTTCAGAGTATTTTCGTTGTATTTTACGCTTTTACCCAAGAGTCGTTTCGCAACTTCGGTCACTCCTTTTGTTCGGTTATGTATGATTTCCACTTGAGTTTTGCAAACCTGCACTAATGAACATTAGCATAATAATCATTTTTTAAACGCATTACCTCATGTCCCGATCATAAAATTCAACGATAGCTTCATGATACTGGTAAACGATAACTAATTGAAGCAACCATGTTTTCTAGGTTCGCTGTCCGAATTGATGGAATTTTATCGACAATTTCCTTCACTGAAGGCTCTGAGTTGAGGAACTGCTTGTGGCGTCGTGTGGTATTGTTAAATCCACAGAGATGGTAGTACTCCTTCGTACTTGTACGTCGAATCCGATGGCTTTCATTCGCAGGACCATCTGCGGCCGCAAACAGATCCACAACGCCCGGATCAAACACCCAAACGACTGTATCGTCTACCATATCACGGAGATCAGCTGGAGTTGTTGGTTTGCGGGTAGGGTCGTACGGAGGTTTGTATTTTTTAAACACGAATTCAACGTCAACGCCGTTAGAACGAATTTCGTCCTTATATAAATTCAACGAGATACGGTCCATGGTGATAAATTACTGTAGGCTAATTCTTACCAGAACTCGACTTTTTTCACATGAGAAGCTGTCCAAAGTAAGAAATCCGATTTTTTTCATATCAAACAGCTCAAAAAATGCTTCGCGTACTTCTTCCTTGGCTGAGCGAACTTTTAATGATGACCCTATCTGTTGTATAAGGTACACAAATGTTTGCTTATCCAGTGTGATGTGTAGCAATGGAAAACTATGGACCGGGAGAAGGGAGAAATGTCTGCAACCTTTGGGGTCATTGTACTTCTGCAGTTTGAATGAATTAGTTTTTAGCGCCTCCGTTATCTCCTTCACGGATTCCTTGAGAGAGCACACATTTTTCTCTGGCAATTTTCCAAGTTTCTTTGGAAGCTTAAGCCCTTGTCTGCTTTCTGATCGCTTGCCTTAACAGCAAACTCTAGACTTCTCACTGACTTGCTGGACAAAAATTCGGTATGCGTGTTTGTGGCAAAGGTTAAACTTTAACTAAATCGGTAGGTAGATTACCTCTTTAACTTTGAGATGGACGTACGCAGTGGAGACGTCATTCTTATAAAGATACTATGGAATTAAGACACATCGACGGAATCGCAGCCAGATATTCATTGTGCAAGCGCTTTTTACTTCGCTCCGCTTCGATAAGCACTTGGCTCTCCATTCACGGCGGACTGTACATCCGTGGCATAGTCCTGTGATGAAGTGCTGGAGATCTAATGTTTTAGCCAGCAACCAACTACAAAAGAGCCGACGATTTAACCAGTAAAACTGCAGAAGCATACAAAAAGGCAGAAGCTAACCAATGAGACCGAAGAATGGCCGTCCAAACTTTTCTATTTATCTAGTTAGGATGAGAAATAGGATTTAGTAATTGCTTCAATAACTCTGACCATGTTGCAAGAAATGCAATTGGCTGACACGGATATAATTGTTCACATGATACTACCGGTGTTTCGGTCTACCCTTTTCCCCCGCTTCGAGTTAAAACGATAGCAAGGTTCTTATGTAATATTTTTAAATAAAGTTGGGTCTGTTTTGTAACACTGGACTATCGCTGGACTTGGTTTAACAATGCTTTAGTTTGAACAATGCCTGATATCGTAACGAATCCCCGAAACTTTGTTTCATTAAGGCAATTTCCAACCCAGAATTTTTCTTCTTTGCTTTTCGCTTTGGGGGATTTTTATTCATCGTCTATGATGGCTACCTCGACATCGCACAAACATACGAATCGACTAATTTCAGAGACGAGCCCCTACCTTTTGGTATGGAATGCATTGCATGTACTGTTGACTGATTCTTGTACTATTTACCACTTGTATAAATAAGCAACACGGTACGTATTCTCCACTGTTGAACCGTAGAAATTCAGTCGAACAAAACCCGCGTCTTCACGGCATAAAGTTTTGCTAGACCATACTATTTAGGCAGTGCACTTACAAAAAAATTTTTTTTCTCTGCAATATGTAGCCCACAACCCGGTACAGCATGCATAATTTTTTTTTCCTTTTGGGGACAGCTGCTTGACGATCGCGTGTTTTAGGTGGATTGGTTTCCGTGGGGTGAAGAGGCATTTGAGAAATCAAAGCGGGAAAATAAGCCTATTTTTCTTAGTGTTGGATACAGTACCTGTCAGTAAGTAATTGCAGTAGAGAAGGTATCGCAGCGAGTGACACCTTATAATTTAGTTGGTGCCATGTTATGGAGCATGAATCTTTCGAGAGTGAAGAGGTGGCCAAGATTATGAACGAAAACTTTGTTAATATTAAAGGTACACCATTTGTAAAAATGATCATCTAGACTTACATGCCGCCTATTAATGTCTTTCTATTAGTTGACCGGTAACGAGACAGAATCATCAATATATTTAAGCTGATTTTTATAGAGAGGAAAATCCTGGGGTTGATAAACTATACATGACATATGTTCAGTTAACATCTGGTGGAGGTGGCTGGCCAATGTCCGTGTTTTTAACACCAGACCTTTACCCATTTTTCGGAGCAACTTATTTTCCGCCGGAAGACCGATTTGGAAGACCTGGTTTTAAGACCCTACTGACACGTATCGCTCAAGTTTGGTTGTCTCAACCTGAAAAGGTCAAGTCCAGTGGGGAAAACGTGTTAGCTCAGCTCAAAGCCTATATCGAGGTAGATATTATAGATAACCTATACACCTATCAACGCCAATGTTTTAGGCAAAACCTTCAGGCAGTTCTGACGCGCTTGACCCGTGGAAAGTAGCTGCAGAAACATATCATCATTTTGAAAACTCATTTGATGACAAATACGGGGGATTCGGCGGAGCACCTAAGTTTCCCACTCCTGTGCAACTGAATTTTTTGTTGGAGTACTATGCATATGCACGCAACATCCCGGAAAAATCCAACGATGCTCAAAAGGCGCTAGATATGACGCTTTTCACATTGAAGGTGTATAACCCAACATTATGTACTTTTTAGCCGTATGAACTAATCCCTTGGTTAGAAAATTGCTGCAGGAGGAATTCATGGTATTTCGCATTTATTGGTTAAAATTGTCTAGCTAACCATTGATTAAGATCATGTTGGTAGCG
This sequence comes from Saksenaea oblongispora B3353, assembly GCA_000697495.1. Classification (NCBI taxonomy): domain Eukaryota; kingdom Fungi; phylum Mucoromycota; class Mucoromycetes; order Mucorales; family Saksenaeaceae; genus Saksenaea; species Saksenaea oblongispora. The sequence continues at coordinate 11,691 of JNEV01001576.1, read as the reverse complement.
GTTTCCATCGGTAAACATAGAATATGAGCTCATAGAACGGTGAAGTAACCATCCTACAGTTATAGTACGGATCAGATTTGGCACGTTCCCCATTTTGAGAAAATGTTATATGATCAAGCACAATTACTTTCGGTGTATTCTACCGCATACCGGATTACCAAAGATGAATTGTATGCGGTGACTGCCCGGGATATTGTGCTGTATGTTTCCAGGGATCTCCAACACAGTGAAGGTGGATTTTATTCTGCAGAAGATGCAGACTCTTATCCTACCGAACAGTCGCCTAAGAAGCTTGGTAAGCCTCGTTCAAATGTCTGCACCATCTTGCTAACAGCGTTTTTAAGAGGGAGCGTTTTGCGTGTGGGAATCGTCGGAGATAAATGAGATATTGGGAACGGAAGTCGCTTCATTATTTGAATATCATTATGGCGTTAAGAACGATGGCAATGTGGACCCTGCCCAAGATCCACATAACGAGCTGCAGAAAAAGGTACATATGAAAAACCTATTTGACGTGGTCTTACGCAAAACATAGAACGTGTTGATGGAGCAACGCACTGTTGAAGAAAGCGCAAAGGCTTTCAATTTGACCCCTACGCAAGCACAAGATATGTTGAAAGACGCAAAGCTGAAACTATGGAACTTTCGCGAGAAAAAGAGGCCGAAACCACACAGAGATGATAAAGTAAGAGGATTATCCTATAAATTTTTCTTACGTATTTTTTACCTAGATCTTGACTCCTTGGAATGGTACCTCAGGACTTCAAAACGATGGTACTAATTGTTTTTCTAGGACTAATGATTAGTGGTTTAGCTCAAGCGTATCAAGTATTTGGCGACAAAGAAATGCTTGACCTTGCTACCCGTGCTGCACAGTTCATTTGTAAAGAGCTGTATAGAGCTGATACAAAGACACTTTTGCGAAGTTATCGCAAGGGGCCATCTTCTATTGAAGGATTTGTGGATGATTACAGGTATTTATTAGTCGTTCAATATCATCGGAAACTTAAAGTTTGCCCAAGCTACTTGATCCAAGGTTTATTAGACCTTTACGAGGCTACCTTCAATGAAGCGTGGATCGAATTAGCATATGATCTCCAAGAACGCCAAAATGAACTGTTTTATGATAAAGAGCAAGGTGGCTATTTTAATGTTGCTGAAAGTGACAAGAATATTTTAGTTAGACTGAAAGAAGGTACGATAGACAATGAATTTCTATCTATGCTTCTAAAGACTTACTCTTTTCTAGAACAAGACGGTGCAGAGCCATCTGCGTAAGCAGGGTCAATGGCTAACTTCGGCCTTACTTATCTATTTTGTGTAGTAATGCTGTGTCCCTGAAAAATCTTGTGCGCCTAGGAACACTTTTGGAGATACCAAGCTATATGCAGAAAGCTCAAGACACTGTTGAATCATTTCATTTAGCATTAAGCAAATTTCCCTTTGCCTTGCCCGCGCTTGTTACTGGAGTCATGTTTTTGACGAAAGGTGTTAAAGAGGTAAAATACTACTTCAGAAAGATCTTGCAGTTCCATACTAATGTGAATCAGATTATTCTTGCAGGAGATATTAATCACGAAAACATGAAGCTTTTCAGCGAAACAGTTGTTCAAGCATTCATTCCTAACAAACTTATCGCTCAAGCAAAAGAAGGCTCACTGAGTCAAAGAAACAAAAATATCGCTCAGATCGTGAAAACCGGAAACTCACAGCCAGCTATATATATTTGCGAAAACTTCGCTTGTGGTCTACCCATCTATGATATTCAACAACTTCAACAAAATCTGTCTGTTTAAGAAAAATAAAAAATCTTCCAATAAATGTATGATCCACTAAACTTACCATCTGCAACTTTTTAAGAACGTTTCCGATCTTACTTGCATGGTGCACGTCACCTAAACTGGGCATTTTTTTTACTCCAACTTTGAGCACTTATTTATTTTCATCAAGTCAACAAAAGGCAAATTACGATAACTAGGTGCATTTATAAGATTTTTATAAACAGTTCTATCTACTTTTTGTAATTCTTCCACCAAAAAAAAAAGTTAGAAATAGGAGATCAAAGTTGGGATATTTCTTTACGAAAGAGAATTGACTCGGGCAAAACTTTTTTATAAACACAGATAATCGTTTTAGGTACGAATTACACCCATACCCCAGAATGAGTATATATTAAAAAAAAAAAAAAAAAAAAAAAAAGAGATTTTGCCCGAGACAGATCAGCAGCATGCAATACATTCACGGTTAGCAAAGTAAAAGTTCCGAAATTTTTGAAACCACGATGTGAAATGAAGCTTTGCAATTTTGCCTCTGTTAAATGGTAGACTTTATCAGAAATAAGTACTGCGCTTTATTAGTTCTAGCAGATAGTTTCATAATAGTACACATATTGATTGTAATTCCAAGGTTTATTTAGTTATCACTCCTATTTTGTTCTCAAAAAAATTTTCGGCTCGATAACCAACCTCTTATACCGCATTCCACATCAACATCAGTTGTGTTATTACTGCCTTGTCTAAAACTAATCCTCAAATGCGTTAGATTTCAGCCTTTTGCTCCTGTGAGTTTAAGCTAATTCATATGTGCCGTTCCTTAAACCATTGGATATCTGGCTAACCATATTGAATACGTTTTTACATGCATATTCGACAAATGCATACAGAACACACTATAAATACCCCAATCTTTGTATCAGAACTATAATAATGAGTTTCTTGTATTCTACTGAATCTAAAAGAAGGATTTGGAAATAACTTTCACAAGCACAGAACGACTGATTGTATCATTGCTCCTTTACAGGGTTCTCTCCGAGAGATTTATGACTCGTTACGGCGAAGACCGAATGTTGAGAATTTTTTGAAGGTAGTTAACTTCGTTTGTTTGCATTGTATTGCTTGCTGGTAGCTACCTACCGTTTTTGTAGTATTGGATGGCAGCAAGGGCATTGGTGTGTATTTCTTTCCCTGTAATTAGAGACACAATATCCGCGATAGTATTTAAGCAGCATAGTAGTAGTAAACTAAACACCTCCCTTTTTATTCCAATAAATCGACGTCTCACCATACTCTACATGTGTGTGATTGAACCCTTCCAGCAGTATATAACTATTGGGATTAGTGCAATGTTCTCATACTTGGATTTCTCCAATCTGCTCTTTCTTCAGCTTCTCCAAAACTATGCTTTCCTCTTCCATCATGGATGTCAGCGTAGGCAGCAACTCGATCCTTCGAAACTACATCGATCTTTGGTCAAGAATGACCGGAACATCAGCAGCACGGTGTTCCATGTGTATATAATGACATATTTTGCGAGGGTCGAGGCTTGACGACGAAAGTGTGAGAGTGGATCGTACCGACTAGACGCAAAACACGCGAACGTGCTTCATTGTCTCAAGACTTTCGTCCAAGTTATGGCGAACAATTCCACTCATCATTGACATGGAGGCGTGTAAATTCATCAAAATATCATCGAGAGTGTGAGGTCCTCCTTCTCTATACCGCTTTATGCTTCCATTGCCAGAAGCTCATTAAATTACGGGAAATGGAAATTCTGCAACCATTCGATATTATGCTGAAAAATTATTTCATATCTAGAACAGGGCTGGGAATTTACCACTTGATGAAGCAGCCTCGTAAATTATCCGTGACTAATACACTATAGTACTGTTGTATAGCTGATATGTTGTCCTACACTGTTACAAACGGATCTTCACTACAGGTTCGCAAAAAGAGCTTACGGATCGTCATATTTTCTTTACAATCTAATATTCCTAGCACCAGTATAATGGCAGTCAGACTATATGATATGCGTAATCGATTATTTAAAGCCTAACTTTTTTTTGTGCAATTTGAGAAGGCAAACAAGTCTGTGAAAACGATCAAGTACAGAAGAGACGGCATTTCGCTGCATAGATTGAGTGTCGCCATCGCAGTCATTCAATTTGGCCAATATGTCAGATTTGGGGCAATCTCGTTCCAGCAATTGTTCAGTTGATGAGGAGCAAGAAGACGCAAAAACTTGGTGCACAAACACCGATTAGCTAGCCTTGTTGTCATTGCCTGCAAAAGGCGGGTCCGACTTTCTTCAGACTCACTCGTACGCAATTTGCGTACGTATCCTACATTCACCCAGTTGCCTACAGCATTGCTGCAATGAAATCAAAATAAGCCCTCTGTTGCTTGCAGTGCCCTACAAGAGAATAGAATTAAAGATTAGCTCTCATGCTTATACTTTTGCTGTGCTTTTACCTGCCATCTCCGGAGTCAGCAAGCCGAAATTTGCTTTTGTGAATAATGCTTCGGAAGATTTGGGAAAACCTTTTCTAGTCTTTCATAAATTTGGGGAATACGCGACATGTGTAACTGTTTGAATAACCAAAAACTCAACTCGTCATAAAGTATATTCAAAAGCGGTCGCAATGCGAATATGCTAGCGCATTAAATAATCACGATTACATCAGACCAATTTATCACACTGAACTAACATTATCTCCGGAAGATCTTGGATAAAACTTATGCTCATTTATTTCTTCTAAAATAAAACCACACTTGGGTACTTAATCTGAAGGGAAGGAGTGCCCGAAGGAAAATACTCTACGTAAATTGTGATTCCAAACGTTTCCGCAGCTATATGTTGACAATCGATTACGTCCATCCAATATTTCGAGTCGCAAGTGATTGCTGGTTCGAGAGAATGTTTCGGATCTTGACTTGCCTCATACCTAATTTCTAGTAGAGCGATTCCCAGAGCTCCTCAAAGTTTGACAGCATCGAAGATTTTATCTAAGACGAATTGGCTTCTTCACCAATGATCGCTTTTGCCAGTGCTCGCAATCCGCAATTGACAACTGGGATTGGATTAAAGTCGTTGGTGATTGTGCTGCGAGGTATGCTATCGTGAGTAAAGACCCTATTGGAACTCTCAGGGCGAGTATCAGCTTTGTTAGCTTTTGTCTTTAGATGCGATCCTCCCTATACATCATGGAACAAAATTACCCGTTTAGTATATATGTCAGTTTAAGTATGACCTATCATGTAGCTGCTGCCTCCTTTCCGAACGCCTGCTTGTATTTCTCTTTGCCTTTTAATCCTGTAATTCTAGAGCAGTTGAGAGCCTCTTTTGCTTTTGGATCCCTTTGATGGAATAGTTTGTGGAGGGTGGATTGTTTCTAGGTGTACGCGGGGAGTATCTGATTTATTTGGAGATTATCCAAAACTACGGTAAACTTTATTGTACTGTAGAACCACAACTTAAGTAGAATTCGATCGGGTACACACATGACAAAGACAACGTCTGCTTAGTCAAGGCAACCACGGTCGCTAATTGGGCAGTGGAACATCTAACTGCAGCAGGAATCAATAGAAAGATATATAAGGCACACTCGGTGAGACCAGCAGCTAGACAGGAGCAATTAAGGTGGGAAACTCCATACTGGAGGTGAAACAATATGCGAATTGGAGTCTAAATGCAAATACATTCGAAGAATACTACTTCAAGCCGACTACCCAACAATGCCGCGGGATAACCACCACAAAATCGATTTTTTTGGCAGCTGAGAGGAATATCATATCGGAGGTCGAACCCGCAACGAAGAGTTCGATGGAGATGAGGTCCAATATGTGGTAGTAACCCAACTCCTGCCTTGATATGGACGGCCTCTGGAATAGCCCACCCAAAAAAAAAAAGGTTTATATACTTAGATTAGCCTAGAAAGATATGAAATATGACAGAATAGAAGGTTTTTCATTTACAGACAAGCAAAAGCGCGATTCTGAGAGTTACTACCGCATCCGAGGCCTCATCTCCGTCAATTTCTTGAATTTTGTGGAGGCGGTGAAGAGTTTTCTTATACTTTATAGAGACAGAAGAAACTGTGCCGCTTTGCATGGTTTTTTCGAAGGTATTGAAGATTTTATAAACTTCATTTAGACTTCGCTCAGACTTGGGGAGATGAGTTTCTACAGTGTAAAGTTTCAGGAAGAAGAGAGTACGAACCATTGAAAATATATGCCTTATGCACCAAGAGAACTACAGCACATATTTAGTTTTGGGGCAGATATTCTGCCTAAGAAGCATTAATTATGTTTCATACACTTGCATATAAGCTGCACTGTGGAAATACACGAATCGTTCCGTCACTCTTTAAGCTTCCTGTGGCTCATAAGTGTAGAGATATATGGCCATAGCGCATAAAAATCATAGCAGTTCCTGTCTTCTGCAATTATATTTATGCTTATTACCATAGGTGGAAGTAATAGGGCTTGGTCGAGCGATAATTAAAAATTGATAACCTGCCACTGCCGCACAGTTGCCGAATGGGAAAAACTTAAGCATGCGTTAGCCTAGATTTAATCCCCGATCGATATATGTGACCGTAATCTTCTACAGTGGGGATAGAGCCCATCGTTCCTCGTCATGCTAGCCTGCTGTTCGAGAGTTTTCGGCGTCAAACGCGCTGCTGTGATCTCTTGTAGGTTTAAAGTGCTCTTTAATTGACCAAAAACGACTTAGAGCATGTATAGCTTTTACGCGACGTTCGTTCGGGACAAATTCAGTGCTACATTTCCAAGAGAATGACCAGCTGCACAAAGGTGACCGTTATGCGCGCATTCCCGATCGCAGCTTGTTGGAGCTTGAGGGACCTGATACAGCCAAATTTCTACAAGGACTCATCACAAATCATATGCCGCTTATATCGGCCGGAGGCGACGGATTTTTCACGGCTTTCTTAACTCCCCAGGTACCGTTCAATCAATGGAGAATTGGACGCTTACCGAATTGTAGGGTCGTATGCTATTCGACGCATTTATCTACCCTGTTAATGTTGGCGTAAATTTTGTGCATCCCAAATTCGTCATGGATGTACCTGCAGCTAGCACTCCCTCTATCCTAAAACATCTGAAGCGCTATGTGCTTCGCTCCAAGGTTAAAATTCGGGACGCAACGGAAGAGTATTCATTATGGAATATTTGGGGTCATGCATCAATGCCGCCTGCTACGAATCTGGAACTTGTGAAGAAAGAGAAACGAATCTCTGATATTGGTTCGCATGATCCACGACTTCCTGGACTGGGCTACCGTGCCGTGCTAAGACAGAACGAAGGCAAGAAAAAACTGCTTTCTTGTAGGTGAACTAACGTTGTATTAGAAATTACTGGTATTTTGCCATCCGGCAATTTTCTAGAGGTTCCTTCATCCGAATACACAATTAGAAGAATTCTTCACGGTGTACCAGAAGGTACTGGAGACCTATGGCCCGAGCAATCACTTCCACTGGAGTCTAATTTTGACTACATGAATGGCGGTAGGTACGGTCGGAAAATAATTGATAAACTAAACAACGATTGTAGTTGATTTTAGAAAAGGTTGTTATATCGGTCAGGAGCTTACGATTCGAACGTACCACACAGGTGTAGTGCGCAAACGTATTGTTCCTGTCCAAATCTATAAGAAAGGCGAAGAGTAAGGTGGAGTAACACTGAGAACACCATCTGATAATAGTCTTAGTGTTCCTACATTGCAAACTGTTGATCGCAAAGCAGAATGGTCTCTTGAACCACAGATGGAAATCAAGCTTGCTGATGGATCAAGCAAGCGAGGCGTTGGTAAAATATGCTCTGGTATTCACAACATTGGACTTGCGCTGATGCGACTGGAACATGTCCAAAAATGCGCTGCAGGAGAGGATATTGGATTCACCGTGTCTGGGGCAGATGATGTGCAGGTGCGACCATTTTTGCCCGACTGGTGGACCGTGGAAGAAGAAAAGGCTTGATGTTCAGTGTTTGACTAGATGTATATTTATATAGGCAAAAAACATTTGTTTATAAACAACCGTGCTATTGCACATATAACATTGTTTAATTTTGAAAGAATAGTGTTTAATGATGTCTGTTTGATTGTACAATTTCGATGTCATTTCCGTTATCGTTTAAGATTCCTCCGCCCAAAATGCCATTCAGCTATCGTGTTAACGTTAGTCACGAGAAGAAAAGCACAGATAAGGTACTCACTAGTCCTCCATGATATCCTCCTCTGTTGCCCACGTTCTCGACTATCTGATAATCACCGCCATGTTCTCGCCCATGCCCATGCCCAGAGAAACCAAAATAGTGAGGTAGCGCCGAAACCACGCAGCCAAAGATAGGAAGAGACACAAAGAGAGTAAATGCCTTCATAATGTACAGCTCCACAATTGCGAACTTCACAGCATGCCTTATTTATATCTTCGAATGCATAATATTTAAGATGACTTTTTATATAAGACATTCTATTATAATGCTCTCATGATCGATCGATTTGGTATTAAAACAGACGAGTGGTTTTTAACCGATGTCGTGGAATGTTCTGCATTTAAGGATACGATAACCCCTTATTCAAATTGCCCGTATGCGATCGATGCAAGCTGATAAATCTCTTCTAAAGATACGATATGTCGTCGTCAGTTGAATAATGAAAAACTGGAGTAAAAAAAAGCGTATCATGAAAAATGTATAGCACGTCTCTAAATAAATTAAAGAATTCCCTTTCTTAGCTTTTTTTTTTTTTTTACGGATTTAAAGGTGGGGTATGGTAGTATATTCCAAAGGATAGGTCTGATTTACAACACCAAAAGTAGGAACGACGTTTTCATTGGTGCACCAGAAAGTGCCGATTGTGCTGGATCTTTATCGCTGGAACCCCATCTAGGGAACTCCTAGGCACCTCAACCATCAATTACCCTTCATCAAACTATCTGTCTCTCGCCCATACAGATACAAAACACACATTTGCACATATCTTGTTAAACGTTGCGGTTGTCCATCCTCTATGTTGTCTATCTTTACTATTTATTACGCACTAGATCGTGCTGTCACTTCCTTTTCAATGGCTTGTTCAATACTTTCAATGCTGCGTGAAAACTGCAGCTTTTTCAGATTACGTGCAACTGATACCGGTAATCCTGCGTTCACGACATCCTTAAGTGATGTCTCTCCAGTCTTACGCTTCTCCAAAAGAGTACGTGCCAGCGTCTTTGTAACGGTTTCCATTTTCAAGTCGTTAGGGCCGTCAATATATTCGATTACTGCCATAGGAGCATTGTCACCATAGCGGCTACCGATTCGTTGAACTCGTGTGTATCCACCCTGACGTTGAGCGAAACGTTCGGCAAGTTCCCCAAAAAGTTTTGGTACGGTCACATCGCGACTCTAACTTATTTGTTAGACGATTCAAACGTTGAAACCTCTAAAATTTTACAAATAGATATGATAATGCCTGGCGTTTGGCATTTACATCGCCTTTCTTGCCAAGGGTGATCATGCTGTCCGCAATAGGTCGCAATTCCTTAGCTTTGGCGAGGGTGGTTTCGATGCGACCGTGCTCGATGAGCGAGGAAACCAAGTTTCGAAGCATGGCCTGACGATGTGCCGAGGTTCGGTTCAAGCGGCGGATGTGTTTGCCGTGATGCATGCTGTATGAACAAAAAGAAAGTTGTTTACGGTACCTTGTGAGACAGAGCGTAAAATGTGGGCGTGACGTCTTTTGGGTTTTTGCCCGGCAAAGCCGTGCACCCGAGAGTGGTTTGCGCTGACAAAGAATCTCCGCAAGAATGACTTGGAAATACACCACTATCTGAGTACACATGGGAATTACTAGGGACAGTCCAACAGGACACTCCAGTCCCTTTAAAAACGAGCGGTTATTGAGCGTCCTGTTACATTGTATTTCAAACATAGATATATAGTAGTACCGAAATGCTTAATTGAGCTAGGATAGAGTGTCCCATGTTGGAGTGTTCATAGAATGAGTAATGGGAATGGATCTATAAGTACGAAAAAGGGTATCTTGAGCTTACTTAGTCTTTAAGTTATCTGATACGTCACTAATTTGTGTCAGCAATGCCTCGTTTCTCAATGTCCTCACGTTTTTGCTCTTGATAGCTGACCAAAACTGTTCAATACATTAAGTTCAGGCGAATATGACTGAAGATAGGCACATGACACCTTCGACACAATATACTTAAGAGATATTCTCAGATTTCTACATGTCACTTTGTATAGAGGTAGTTCGAGTTGTTTTGCTTGAAGAACTGGATGCCTTTATCCAAAAAAAAAAAAAAAAAAAAAAAAAAAAAAAAAAGGCAACAATACCGTCTAATACAACAGAAAATCTAAAAGACATTCAATTAGTATGTAGCTCACATAACAAAACCAAGTCGTATAATACAATTGAAATTATTGTCTTACTTAGACCCCAGAACGAAAGCAATATGTTGTTTTAGGTGGATTGATCTGGGAGATAAAGTATGGTGCATGACTCATCGATTGGGAATAAATCAACCAAATTCTATACATCTGAGTACCTTTTACACTGTGATATTGTATAATTCGCTCCAAAATAATTTCAAATGGTTCATATTTGTTTAGTTACAACATTGGTTCATTACTTTGACATATTTGGCACAATACAATGGAAGTGTACAAATGATAGCATTATTCATCATTGAAATTAATCAGCATGAGCTTTTCCTTTTCCAACTCCACCAATTACTGCTGCTTTGCCTTCTCCTTTAACACCGGCTTCAGCATCAGCATGGAAAACTTTTCCAAGAATATTTACTCCGCCATGGGCATGGCCCTGGGCCTTCACATCGCCTGCTCCTCCAGCACCGATACCATGACCTTCAACACCTGTGCGCTTAGCATGGGCTTTTCCTTCTCCAGCTCCACCGATTACTGCTGCTTTGGCATTTCCTTCAGCATCGGCTCCTGCATGAGCACCTACGACACCTCCAAGAAGACTTGCTCCACCGTGGATGTGGCCCTTGAGGTCCCCTGCGGCCGCGCCGACAGCACCGATACCATGACCTTCAGCACCAGTGCGCTTAGCATGAGCTTTTCCTTCTCCAACTCCACCAATTGCTGCTGCTTTGCCTTCTCCCTTGGCATCGACTCCAGCGTCGGCATGGAAAACTTTTCCAAGAATATTCACTCCGCCATGGGCATGGCCCTGGGCCTTCACATCGCCTGCTCCTCCAGCACCGACACCATGACCTTCAACACCTGTGCGCTTAGTATGGGCTTTTCCTTCTCCAGCTCCACCAATTACTGCTGCTTTGGCCTTTCCCTCAGCACCGGCTCCTGCATGAGCACCTACGACACCTCCAAGAAGACTTGCTCCACCGTGGATGTGGCCCTTGAGGTCCCCTGCGGCCGCGCCGACAGCACCGATACCATGACCTTCAGCACCAGTGCGCTTAGCATGAGCTTTTCCTTCTCCAACTCCACCAATTGCTGCTGCTTTGCCTTCTCCCTTGGCATCGACTCCAGCGTCGGCATGGAAAACTTTTCCAAGAATATTCACTCCGCCATGGGCATGGCCCTGGGCCTTCACATCGCCTGCTCCTCCAGCACCGACACCATGACCTTCAACACCTGTGCGCTTAGTATGGGCTTTTCCTTCTCCAGCTCCACCAATTACTGCTGCTTTGGCCTTTCCCTCAGCACCGGCTCCCGCATGAGCACTTACGAGACCTCCAAGAAGGCTTGCCCCACCGTGAATTTTGCCCTTGAGGTCCCCTGCGGCCGCGCCTCCAACACCGATACCATGGCCTTCAACACCAGTGCGCTTAGCAAATTCAGATTCCACAGTTTGTTCAACAGGAGCCGCCTGGGCCATAGCAACCAAGAGGATAGAAGCACAGATAGTAAT